>JAOBRC010377348.1:0-12590 GCA_027575255.1 Scolionema suvaense
TAGCAATGGTACACCGATGACATCATCAAAATCAAGATGGTAGCTGCTGAGCTTTGAGGCTCGATATCTCCAAAACTGCTGAAGATTTGGCCATGAAATAAACACCAAGTTTCATGTTTTGATGTGCTCTATCTCCTAGGTAGGTAGGTACTAGAATTTCATTCTTGACGTTACCCTTCCTTTAAGATCAAGCTTTTGCAGAAAGAATTTTCACAGTAAGAACTTGGTTAAATGGTAAGTTGTGTGCCTGTGGGGGACACTTTTTTTGCCGCCATAAATTATTTTCTTGACGGCATTTACAACGACAAAGCTGCATGCTATCGTAAATTCCGAGGGCTTGCAAGCTGATCTTTGTGAACATGAGAGAACTTGCTAACATCTTCTCTTGCATTTGACCCTCATGAAACTCCCTATACGTTACACAGATATGCAATCATTTCAAGTGCTAGCGACTAAAACAGTAAAGTACCTGGGACATCGCAAAACTTGGCAATGCATGATGCATGCTCTGGCAAATGTGATTTCCTTTGTACAATGCTCCTGGAATTACATTTATTATAGACCTTAAATGGTATTGAACATATTGAAATCGTGCTCTCTGATTGTGATTTGTGCCCCAAAACGTTTATGTTCAGTTTTTCATGCAAATTATGACAGAACCTTAATCAAAGGAGGACTTATACTGATAAATATTTGAGCTTGAATTGTGCAACGTGTGGATAAATTTGCTTAAGTGCAATAGTTTATTTCAGTTGCATTTTGTGGGTTCGATACTCTTTTTTAAGTAACAAATTTTCGCTTTTCTCCGCGGCATGTTGTAGCGTGGAATGCACATCATGTTTCTAGAGGTAGATCTTTGCTCTATTATGCAGTCTGTCAGTCATGTGAAAACCGTACCTCAAGAATTTTGAAGGATGCAAAGTGCAGCAAACTTTAAATCAAGACATGTAAGAATTTGAAACTTCAAAACTGAGAATGATGAATGATTGATGATTGATGATCGATGATCGATGAATGATGATTTCCTATGGCTGAATGAGCATGAGTGAGAAACACATGAAAAGAAAAACTTTCAAGCTGCTATTATTACATGAACACAGGTTTTGCTTCTTTAGCATTGTATCTGGTCAGACTATCAGCAATGAAACTGTGTATCTTTTACGTCCAGGTCATAAGTAGTTCCATGCCCCAAGGCTGAAACTTTCCTTAGGCAACTTGTTGAGCTGCACGTTCCTTTTATTGGACTCCCGCTATAGCGGAAGAGTCCTATGAAATGAGGTATGTCCGTCTGTCACCAACTCATTGTCCCGGATTGCCACTCAATGAATTGTTCTGAAATTTGGTGTGAAGGTGACAATCCGCAATTGAGGAACAGTGATGGAGCTGGAATTTTGAAAAAAATTTGTTCAGCTTGCAGGTGGCAATTTATGCCCAAAAATGGCCATTTTTAGGGTTTTTTAAGAATAGTTCAAGGTCTGTTCATTACTTTTTTGTGATTTTTGGTGTGAAACTAATGGCCAATAGTAGTTATGTTGTGGACCACATGTCATATCTGGGAAATTTCTTGTTCCGCTTGCCAGTGGCAATTCATGCACGCTCCAAAAAGGCTTTTTCATGTTTTTTTCCAAAAAAGTCGAAAACAGTTCATCCGATTCTTGTCATTTTTGGTGTAGATATTAGTGGCATTTTTATACATGTTTTGAACTACATGCCATGTCTTCTGACAATCTGGTTTGCGAGTGCGGGTGGCAATTTACGTCCAAAAATGGTGATTTTTAGGGTTTTTCCTATGTGTGTCATGAATGGTTAATCTGTTTATTGTTGTTTTTGGTGCGAATATTTGAGACAACTGTACGCATGTTACGAACCTTTCGCCGTGTCTGCGAGCAATCTCGTTTGGCTTGCAGGTGGCAATTTAGGCAAAAAAATGGTATTTTTCGTGATTTTTGCCAAATAAGGAAAAAGCTAAGGAAAAAGATTCTTGTCATTTTCTGTGTGAATATTAGGGGCAACTCTACGCATATTTTGAACTAGGTGCCCTGTCTTCTGAAAGTCGCATTTGGCTTGCGGGTGGCAATTTTCATCTAAAAATTAGAAGAACACGTTCCTAATTTTTCTTGTGGGTGGCAACAGCATGTTATGAACCACTCCTGGGATGGGGGAAAGCCTTATGGCCAAGAGTATAATAATCCCATTCTTATTCAGCTTCTTTAACTATGATTGTCTGTCTATTTTCTGTCTCTAATGTGATCCAAACTTTCGTTGTACAAAAAGTGTTGCGGGAGTCCCCACATTATGTTTACTTGTTTTAGAAGAAACATGTTTATTTGACTTGCAAAGTCTTGCAAATTAGAATCAAACCCAAATTTATCTGAGCTGAGAGTTGAGAGACAGAAGCCGGACTTGATTTCTTCATACTCTGTTAATTATGTCATTGCATTCTCAAACATGCATAACCAGATGAGCCATCTGTTCCAAACATTTAAGGAGACTAAAAAACTTTTTTTATACTTTTGTACCCTAATGAGAAGTAATCACAAACATGTCATTCACAAGATGTGTGGCATCAATGTCAAACAGCTGTTAGTCAGAAGCAAGCTGATATCTGAAGATTTAGAAGCAGTATTGCGGCTGGCACGCTACTTAGTCTAACTCATTCTTGTATCATGACAACAGATTAAAAGTTCATTCTTGATATTCCTAGACTCAGTCTAGCAGTTCATTGCAGACTGACGTGAAGCCCACGCCCCATCTAATTGAACATAACTCATATAGCCGTAATTAATTTCTGTTTCGTGGATGTAAATAATAAGATGGATAAGACTGATGCTCAAGCATGTATATATTTCAAGGAACTGTAAGAAGGAGAGAGAAGGTAGTTCTTATGCCAATAAGTTGTGGAACAGTTGTGTGGATTAATAAAAATGCTAATGCAGTTTCTTGATGTGGAAGTCTTGCCTTCTATTTTGTGTTGCCGTGTGTGTCTCGCATCGATGATTCGTTCGTTAGTATTAAATTCGGTACTGGGTTTACACAACTTCATTTCGATTCTTTGCACCAAAACCAGCATCCAAAGCTGAATTAGCACTACATCTTCTACTTTTTTAGTTCTTTAGACAGTTGGCATTCACCTCACATCATTCCAAGCAATCTACAACTGTTGATAAAAACATTTGAAAGCTGAAAATGATTTCAATACAATGCATGCACTCCAGAGAGTATGTTTGTTAAGTTTTGTGATTATCAAGGCATTATTATCCTTTTTAGGGGGGTAATTTAGGGTGGCTGGCAATTTCAAACCCCCCCCCTCGCCCCCACGCACAGGTGCCTAAGTTAAACTATAGTGCTATGTACTAGAGTGGATTTTTCAGGTCGCTCTATTTTGTGCTAGTGCCCAGATTTCTTGTCAAAATATGACCGGAGGATGCAGCAATTTAATGGATTCTATTTTTGGCAATGGAAGACTATTGATTCGTCGCTCTTGACACTCCCTGGTCACTGTATTGAGTGTACATTGCCTGTGAGAGAAAAGCAATGACTTGATTTAAGTTAGCCCATTTAGAAGAAACCTACTAGTACAACCTCCCGAAAATTTAACTACTGAACAAAAACCCGAAATAAAATTAAGAAACACGTGAATTTTACGAACAAGAAATGTTGTTGTTTGTTTCCCAACAGAGTCCAACATATTGACACCATGAAATGTGAATGCATCAGTCAAATGGGAATTGTTATTGCAGCAATATTTTCCTCTCTTGGTAAATAAAAGATTTTATGCCTACCGAGATAGACCTACTATTTGTAGCTAAATTGATGTATGCCATGCATTCATACCACAAAATTCGTTGCTCGGGGAAGAAATTTGAAAAGACGATTTGGACAATAACTCTCAACAGGAGATGTTTCAGATCTGTACTTGGTATGAAGTGTCGAAGGAACTTACTGTTAAATAAATAAACAAGTTGTTCCACCTGCCTGCTAGAAAATCAAAATTATTCCTTCAATAACATCCCCACACTCCCTTGTAGAGGGGTGTGCCCCCTACACGTTTTTTTTTATAAGAACTTACCTTCGGACAAAGGCTTCAACCTTCTTAACTTTTGCCAGAATTATTCCTAAAAATGTTCTTAGCTTGTACATTGGTAACTTTTACGGAAAACCTCTATTGGTACCAAATATCATGGTTTTGGTATACTCAATTGACCAAAAAATAGTCTGCACTAGCAAGATATAATACTTGACTGCTTAAAAGTGGGTCTCTTGCAGTGAAATCTGTACGAAAGCCTACTTTCTTGTAAAAAAATTTCCAGTGAAAGCCTTTAGTGTTCTTAGATGTTCTTAACTTTTTTGTTCTTATAAAAAAAAGTGTACCTGTCTCTTTACCAATTTCACCAGAAATTCTTTTACCTACCAAAAATAAAGCATTTATGAGGACTGTGTGTCCAAGGTTGTTTTGATTTCTTCACAGAATCAAAAATTTCTATTTAATAACCCTGAATGTGATACCTCTTAAGAATAGCAACTTATCATCATTGAAATGAATCGGAAACCATCCTCTCAAACGATTGTTGCAGATGTATTGAGTTGTTTGATTGTGACACATCCAATGTGTTCCTCCTCTCAATCCATGTATATAGGTTTCATGCTTTAATGGCTTCATGGTGAACCTTGTGAGCAAGTTTTTCACTGCAGCCGGTCGTCTGCCAACATAATGTGTAAACAAATTAGCCTATTTCATGTGATCAATTTCTTTGTGTCGGCAACATTCACTTGACCCTTTGTGCATGGGCTTTTTTATACACATTGGTTGCATTAGAGGGAACTACTCCCACGCTAAAAACCAACATACGATGGATGTAAGTCCATTTTTTTGTTATATGTCTATCTGTGATTCAGCCTAACAGTGTTTTAAATGTAGCTGGATGATTTAGGGGCTGAACTTTGCAGTGACGTATTAGTAGTATATATCCTGAGACAGTCATACATAATTGGCATAAGGATTCTGCTCATAATTTCTTCTGAGTGGTGGAAGGAATGCAGGAACAAGTCTTTCTTCACTTTTTTGAAGTCCGTTTGATTGATTTTTATCCCATCTCCTTTTAGCTGATAACATTGTGATGAGGGACAGGGGCACCAGATGTGCTATTATCGATTTTGACAGTGCCATTTTCATCTCACAAGCCTCCGAGTGCACTACTGTGAAAGGCACTCCGGGTTTCACTCCCGCAGAGGTGAGTCACAGAATACTATTCCTGTATCGTTATGTTTGGACTGATCGAAAATTTTTCTCTAAGTTAGCAGTCTCTACTGTTGTATCTGTAACCAGTGACTACATTCTATACTTCATTACTAGCCCAATGGTGATAATTAAGTATTAGTTCTTTCTAGTGTTGACACAAGATATTTTTTTGTTGAGTATTGTAGTTAGTGTTCAAATTTATACTTTTTTCTGGTCTTATACCAATTCAAAGGGACAGTATCCAATAGGTTTCAGGAAATAATGGATATTCGGAGTTATCTAATGATTGTGAGTAATTGCAATAAGATGGAGCTCCATTTTGATGTTATTTCTTGCAAAAACATTTGTAGTTATAGTTGTATTCTCTCAAGTTCGTTTTTGGATTTTTAAGGGTTTGACCAGAAATTGAATTTGTTATGGAACAATGAATTCAAATCAAAAGTTTTTGCATGAAAGTTGCTTCATCTCCTTTACGATACGTTTTGCATCCGCGATATTTCACTTCAGAGTTCTGGCGAGCCTATGATTCCTTTTAGCCTGTAAGCTGAACTATTCTTTTTGGACTCCGGCTTTAGCGGAAGAGTCCTACAAAATGAGGTCTGTCCCTCCGTCCGTCCATCCTTCGGTCCTTCAGTCCTTCCGTCCTTCCGTCCGTCACCAACGCATTTTCCCGGATAACCGCTCAATGAATTTTTATGAAGTTTGGTGGGCAGGTGGCAATCCGTAATTGACGAAAAGTGATGGAGCCGGAATTTCAGAAAAAATTTTTGTTCAGCTTGCAGGTGGCAATTTATGCCCCAAAATGGCCATTTTTAGGGTTTTTTAAGAATATTTCAAAATCTGTTCATTACTTTTTTGTGGTTTTTGGTTTCGAACTGCAGGTCAATAGTAGCTATCTTGTGGACCACGTGTCATATCTGGCAAAACTCTCATTCGGCTTGCAGGTGGCAATTTATGCATGTCCCAAAAAGGCGTTTTTATGTTTTTTTCCAAACAAGTCAAAAACTGTTCATCCAATTCTTGTCATCATTGGTGTGCATGGTAGGGGTAACTCTATACATGTTTTAAATCATATGCCATGTTTCCTGAAAATCTCGTTTGGCTTGCGGGTGGCACTTTACGATCAAAAATGGTGATTTTCAGTGTTTTTTCGTCGTATGCCATGAAGGGTTAATCTGTTTTATGTTATTTTTGGTGTGAATATTTGAGGCTTCTGTACGCATGTAATGAACCATGTGCCATATCTGGGGCAAATCTGGTTTGGCTTGCAGGTGGCAATTTACACCCAAAAATTGCTTTTTTCATGGTTTTTTCCAAATATGTCAAAAACTGTGTATATGATTCTTGTCAGTTATGATTTGAATGCTAGAAGCAACTCTGGGCATGTTTTTAACCATATGCCATGTCTCCTGACAATCTTGTATGGCTTGCAGGTGGTAATTTATGTCCAAAAATGGCGATTTTCAGGGTTTAGCAATGCATCTCATGTACGGTTAATCTATTTATTGTTATTTTTGATGTAAATATTTGGGGCAACTGTATGCATGTTATGAACCTTGTGCCATGTCTCTGGACAATCTCATTTGACTTGCAGGTGGCAATTTACACCGAAAAATTGTGTTTTTCATGGTTTTTTCCTAATATGTCAAAAACTGTTCACCCGATGCTTGTCATTTTTGGTTTGAGTACTAGAGGCAACTCTGCGCATGTTTTTGACCATATGCCATATCTCCTGACAATCTCGTTAGGCTTGCAGATGGCAATTTATGTTGAAAAATGGCAATTTTTCAGGGGTTTTTTCCACGCGTTTCATGAACAGTTAATCTGCTTATTGTTATTTTCGATGTAAATATTTAGGATAACTGTCTGGACTATCTCGTTTGGCTTGCAGGTGGCAATTTACACCAAAAATTCAGGGTTTCGTGTTTTTTTCCAAATTATGTCAAAAACTGTTCTTCCGATTCTTGTCATTTTGGGTGTGATTCATGGAGCCTCTCTGTGTACATCATGAACCCTGTGCCACGTGTCAGGAAAATCTCGTTAGGCTTACTGGTGGTAATTTACGTTAGAAAATGGCTGTTTATGTTTTTTTCCTAATGTGTCATCAATAGTTTATCTTTTCCTTTTTTGGCGTGAATCTTGGTGAAAACAAGGCATATATTATTATGACCCATGCTTTGTACCTTGGGAAGATGTTGTTCTTCAGCATCCTGGTGGCAATTTATGTCAATAATTGCTGTTTTGGGTGTTTTTCACAATGTTTCAAGAACTCTTCATTATGCTTTTGTGATCTGTGGTGCAAAACCTATGTTTACGTGTTATTCTCCTCTTTGATCTGACATGGAGATTCTCTGCTCTATTAAATTTGTGGGAGTCCACTAATTATGTAACTTGTTTAACTAATTCTATCTGGTGCAGACCCTGTAAGAAACCCTAGAAATCATTGTCTTTCGTGGTGTTTTCAATATTGGCATTGACATATCAGTGAGTTGGTATACCTTATCGAACAAAATTTTCGTCGGACAAAATTTTTGTCACTCCTGGAAAATTTTGTCACATTTGTCCGACAATAATTTTGTCAAACGAATAGTTTAGTCCAATTTTAATTTTTCCTTTTTATGGATTTTTCTGAGGAAAATATGTCAATAAACATAATACGTGTAACAGTTCTCCTTGGTTGTATTTGTGTGTTTTCGCATCAATGCCTTCTAACCCATTCAACACTCAAAGATAGCTGATGCTTAAGTCTAACCCATCGATTTTTGCGTACGAAAAAATTTTGCCAGCAAAACCCCTTCCGCAGAAAGCAACAAATTTTCCAGCGGTTGATGAAGACCTACTTAAACAGGAAAATGAATTTTAGGTAAATTTGAAATTTTCTTTCGGACAAAATTTTTCGTTGGACAAAAATATTTGTTGGACGAAATTTTGGTCGGTCATACTATTTGTCGGCCAAAATTTTCATCACCTTCAAAAAAATTTGTCACTTTTGTCTGACATTGTTATATCCGATAAGGTATTTTGTTATTTGTATTGCTTCTGTGGGTTAGTATTGGTCAGATGGCAGCGTTATTCCTTGTGAAGAAAGATGTACATTTAACTTCTGCAGTGAACGAAGTGCTGAATGATATCTAAATGTGGAGTGGTATATACTCTACTTGCAGATATCATTTAGTAGTTTGTTCACTGCAGGTTTTCTGTTTTCTGTGTAAAATTGCGGTGGACCAACAGGAAAGAATTCCCTAGTAATATTGTCTTTCAAATTTAGTTTTGCATGTATTTTTGACATTGATTCACCACCTCACTGTCATATTCACAGAAAATATTTTCTTGTGTCATCATTATTCTAGGCATTCATTGATGGTGAGCACCCCTTACCTGACTGGGATACGTACTCATTGTTGAAATGCTTTGTCCACTTACTGGTTTGCAATCAGGGAATTAAAAAGGATTCAAAAGAAATTGAAAAGATGACAAAAGGAATGTGGCGTGATGAGACCCTGCGCAGGAATGACGAAATTCGAGACGAAGAGGTTTGGTTGTTATTAATGTTTTAAGTTCAAAAATATTTTGGCTTTTATTTCTCTAGTGGATCAAAGCCTATTACATGAGCGCTCAAAACTTGAATAATGTTGCTGACTCTCCTTAAAGCATTTCAAAACATCAATATTCGTTCGATCGTCAGAGCCTGATTTGTGCCACTGGCTCATTGTGTCTACTGACCGAGAAAATTTTTATCATCTTATTCTACCTTAACCGAATAAAACACAGGTCAAGTACTTATAGCAAAATCTCTAACGTCAGCCCTTAATAGCGCTGGTAGCCAGAAATTGACGCCATTCAGGGCCGGCGTAAAAAGGTCCAACAAGGTATTCAGTTACTCATGATTTTGTTTTTGTTGTAGAACTGGAAGAAGTTTAAGAACCAAGACTTGAAGACGTTGATGGAGCGAGGAATTTTCGTAAGTTCTTTTGAAGTTTAATGGTGGAGTTTTTTTCGCAAAATGTTTCTCCATTTGTGCATGTTTGTCTGTTTCTTTATTCTCCTGCTCTTGTCTGTAAAATAATGTCTGTCCGTCCGTTCATCCATCCGTCCGTCACCGCTGCTTTGTCCCGGATAACTGCCCAATGGATTTATTTGAAATTTGACATGACGATCAAGATCAATAATTAAAACAAAGTGATGGAGTTAAATATTTGAAAAACTGTTTTTGTTTGCCTGCAGGTGGCAATTTACTCCTAGAGATGGCCACTTCCAGGAATTCAAACTTTTTCAAGATGCGTTCATCCCTTTTTCTAATTTTAGTGTGGAACTTTGGAGTAATAGTTGCAGGCCTCCCAGACTGCATAAAAAAATGAAAAACGTAAAATTCTCGATTTGGTATAAATTTTTGAAAATAGGCATAAAATTTTGGGGTTGAGCGTAAAATAGCATAATATATAAATGTTAGCTAAATTATAATATTCAATC
The DNA here is from genome assembly GCA_027575255.1 of Scolionema suvaense. Lineage (NCBI taxonomy): Eukaryota > Metazoa > Cnidaria > Hydrozoa > Limnomedusae > Olindiidae > Scolionema > Scolionema suvaense. The sequence goes on from JAOBRC010377348.1 coordinate 9,710, forward strand.
TTCCTCAAGTTCTGGTGCCTGCGTCGTTTTGTTTGCCTGTTGGAGCTCCCCCGTGAAAAAGGGATGCCTTTTTTTACACTATCACATATTAAAAATATAAGCCAATTATATATATTGAAAGTGTGTTGCATAGAATAACATAAATTCTTTAGAAATGTAGCATAAAAAATCATAAAATATGAGATAAATTTGGCATAAATTCATAAAAGAATTTGTTTTTTTGAGCTGGGAGGCCTGTAGTTGTTGTTGTTGATGGGCGAGTGGAGACGTGTAGGTATTGCCTGGATTGGTGACTAAGCCACTTTCTCCGGTCCGCGTCTAGAATAAGCAGGTTCTTCCTAGCGAACGCGATCGTGTCCTCCGGCCTGATCGTCAAATCGCTGTCGCTGCACCCAAAAATCCGCTTTCGATGTTCAGAGTTCGCTGGGCAGTGAAGAAACCAGTGTGTGGTCATCGCCAAGGCACCTAGGGCAGGTAGCCTCAGCATCCGGGTCTCCATGTCGGCAGTTCCTGATGGAGAGGAGGGCCAGATTGTAGTCTTGTGAGGATTGTTTCTTCCTGTTGATTCTTGCGCTTGAGTCTTTGGTTAGTTGGTAGTTAGCGTAAGTGAGTTTGATTGGTTCATGGGTACGAGGTGAATCTTGGATTGTAGAGTGGATGAGTGATTTTACCGCAGAAAGTGATGAAAATCTTTGGGCCTCATCCAGTTCCGTGGCTTGTTTTGCTGCTTGATCTGCTAGCTCATTACCTGTGATTTCGGCGTGACCGGAGATCCATTGGATGTGAAGTCGGGAGACCTGTAGACTAGAAGTCGTTCCTAATAAAACTCGTACATCCAAAGATTTAAAAGCATCGTAGTCTTCAAACGGGAGGAACGACTAGCACTACTCGGTCAGATTCTAGTTCTTTCTCTTGCGCCAAGAGCTATTCACCAGAACTAGGGCCTATAGAAGGGGGTATTGTTAGTATGCAAATGAATTTTTAATCACCTATGACCAAAGCGTTTATTGCTTGCACTATTCATCCACAGACCCCCCGAAAACTTACCTTCAGTGCACTCAGATGGGACGAGAACAATGCGTGCGATCTCCAAATACCGCCCACAAAATTACTAACTGCATAGTGTCCATGCAAATCGCCAGCTAGAACTCTGGCTGGCTGTTTGGAAGAGTTGTATGGTGCTTATCGGGAACACTTCTGCTTGCTACCGTAAAGTCCTAGTCCCATTCTCAGTTTGTCAGTCTGTTTAAGTGACCTGTGTGTCGTGCCTCTTGTTTAGAGAGTGTAAGTCTTTGAGGGCTGAAAACTGGGGGTTATTGCTGCGGAGGAGCGGCACACAATGATTGGCTATCAGTGCATATCAAGATGTGATAACCTGGTGGTAAGTTATGCTCATGTGGCCAACAAACACCAAAGGAGATAGCAGCTAAGGTTGCCAATACATTATGAGATTCAGGGTCACCTGATGTAATGACATCCACCGCACCTCCATTTGTAGTGCCTGCCGAGGCAGGAGGAGATAAGAGAGAGTGCACGCGTGCATTGGGTTTTGACATCAGCCGATTTCCTGACGAGACCCGGCACATGAAACTGAGACACTATCATTAGTGTCAGAGTCCCATGGGGCAAAAGGATACAGAACAGTCTCTTGGCGAGCAGGAGCAGTAGCTGGTAGTAGTTTGGTAAGAGCATTGTTGTCTCCAATTGGGTCAATTGGGGATTTGGGCAACGAAGGGGTCCTTAAAATGAGCCCAGTAACATTCACTTCGGGTGATCAGTGGCACTGTGTAGGGCCTTTCGTGTGGTATTAGAGTTAGTCTTTTGGGAGATGTTTGCATAGAGGAAGCATTAGATTCGAGGAGGATCGCTTCTTTTGGGGAGGAGGTCAGGTGTCCAGTTACAGTCCGAAGAGCCTTCAGCTGCAGTCGCTTAAGCTTCTCAAAGTGAGTGCAGGACGTGGTTGAGAGATTTGAGACAGTAAATCCCCTGGTGTAGTGGGCGGTGGAATGGGAGCTATCTATTTTCCACATGGCTGACACATCCAATTGGAAAGGATCGAAGTCGCTCCGTTTTTAGGACACTTATGGTGGAACAGTTGTTGGCATTGGGCACATACAATCGGCGGAACATTGGATCAAAGTATACCGTTACATGAGGTGCACCGCAACAGTTCTGCCACGGAGAATCATTGACTCGTCTGTAGCGACCATCCTGAGAAGGACAACACCCATAGCCTTCAAGAAATTTTTCGAGTCAATCATACTTGATCCGTGAGTCACCAGCTTGGAGGTTTTGTAGTTATGGTAGGTCATGTTACCTCTTCTACCGTGTATACTAAATACTAGTACCTCTGCGATAGCACCACTGTTAGACTGCCATTTTTTATGCAAAATTGCAACCATGTGGATTCCAGTTGATCACTTTGCGAGAGGGGACCTTAGATGTGGATGTATCTTTTCTCTTTTACACGCTGTGACAATTCTCTACAAGAGCCTGTAGAAGCAGCATTGCCTCCTTGCATGAACCTAAAATGGTGGTTCCAGCTGCAGGAGAATCAATCGCTATGCAAGATGGTGTTTAACAGTCCTGTTTAAAGTTTGAACTGGCTGTTCACAGTACAAACCAAGCTTTAACCCTATTTATACCGGAGGGGGGGGCGGATTCCGCCACTTTCGCATATTGATCGACGTAGAATCGTTTTGGCTACACATTTTAAGCCCTTTTTTGTGACTTTTCATAGTTTTTTATACGAAATACGATAGCGAAAGTTTCATTTCCTGCTTTTTAGTCGATTTTGCACAGCAAGGGGGTTTTGGAAGGGCTTTGGGTCCAAAAATGCGAAAAAATCTCACAAAATTCTGACCAATCGTTCACTTAAATC
>JAOBRC010377459.1:0-12589 GCA_027575255.1 Scolionema suvaense
TGTTGCGTGATAGATACAGAATGGTGTATATTGCATATTCAATGGCAAGTGGCTTCATGCATTGGTGGAAATGGGGAATTATTTATTGCAAGAAAGAAGTACTGTACAAGGTGCAGGGATTTTAAAAGCTGCCAGACATGGTGACCGACACAACTTCTTACCCTGCCGGTCACACAGCTGAGTAACTGCCTCTTCACATTATACAGGCTGTCCAGCAGTCCTGTATTTCCTGTGTCTCCTGCATTTTTGCCAAAATTCCTGCCTTTGCTGCAAAATCCTGCACTTTTGCTTTCAGTTTTCAAAACGAAATTAAAAAAAGAAAGAAAGTGAGAAAAAGAGAAATAGAAAATGGAAACTAAAGGAAGGATGAGAACATAATGTACACACACCAAACTTATATATTGTGCATGCAACACTCCGGTTGGCACAAATGGTTTATCCATCAAAACCAGAAGCCTGTATTAGAATCTTTTGCTGCTTGCTTCCTTGTATATCTTCTTGTTAAGGTGGTACTGCAGTAAAAATGGTGTTTCTGTCCTTTTGCTCAATAAAAAGAGCTTAACAGTTCGCGGGGACAGGGGGGGTGGTACCACCCCCACCCCCCCTCCCCTCGTGAAAAAGTTACTGTAATTCCTGATCCACTCGTCCGTTGGTGCTGAAACTTCACAAGTGTTACCAAAATTTCCTTAGACATCGTTTAAGCTATATTTTGTTGCTGAAGGGAATAAATGGGCGTGGCAACCACCTGTTCCTGAGAGCTCTGTTAGTGATCGAGAATTAACTGACCAGCCTAAGTACCAAAATATTTGGGAAATTCACTTCACTATTGGCAATCTACATCCAAATTTGGTCGCATTTACGTAAGGTTAAGTTATTTTTTTAAATATTTATAAATTTTGTTAAAATACAGCCATTTCTATTAACTTCATGACTTCCTCTGACAAATTTGGGGCTTTTTCAACGTCATCTATCCTAGCATCGACTATGTAGGTTACTGTTCTCCAGAGTGTTATCACCTTATTTTCAACACCTCCAATAAATAATTCTTGAAACGATTTCAAACGAAAGAACTTTTTCGCGTTAAAATATTGAAAGTTCTATTTTTTAGTTTGGCGGGAAAAAGCCTTTTTATTGCCAAATATTTTTTCCTCAGTTCTAGATCACAGTTTCATGGACGCAAGTCTTTTCATGTTGAGAAAGATGTTGCCTAATATGTGAATGTATATTGTTATGATGCCAAACATGCTCATAAAAATCTTCAGTTCGATTTACTCACATAGTAGCATTATTCTTTGTGATCCGTTCGTGGGCAAACTTACAATTTGAACTGTTACAAAATCCTACATTTTCCTGCATTTTATGAAAAAAAATCCTGCATTTTGTCCTGCAAAGACCTGAAAGCCTGCTGGACAGCCTGCATCATACATTGCAAATTTCCAAATGTGCACCCCTTTCCTTCTTTGAGGGGGCGCTGATTTAAGCTGGGGCACTCATTTTATTGCTCAGTTGTCAAGGGGGCGCTCATTTAAGCGCTGTTCCAGATAATTACGGTAGTTTGGATTACAGGTTGCAATTTGTGCCCAAAAATAATCTTTTTCAGGGTTATTTCAAGATGCATTCACTACTTTTTGCAAGTTTTGGTGTAAAACTTCAGCTTAATAGTAGTTATATTGTGGACCATGTTTTTTTGTCTGGGAAGAAACTCTCATTCATTTTCCAGGTGGCAATTAACGCTCAAAAAACGCGGTTTTAAGAGTTTTTTTAGATTATATCAAGACCACGACTTACGTTAGTTTTTTCTATATTGTAATGTGAATCGTATGGGCAGTATTGCTCAATTTATTGGGTCATTGAACATATTTGGGGTAACTCCGGTCAGGCTTGGGTGTGGCCAGTTTTACGATTGAAATGGTAACTCTGAAGGGTTTTTCAAAAGAATTGAATCATTCTTCGTTAGCTTTTTGTCATTTTTTGGTGTTAATGTTGGAGACAAGTGTGCTCTTGTTATGAACCATGTTTCTTGTTTGAGGAATGCAGGTGGAATTTACGTTTGAAAATGGCTATTTTGCAGTGTTTCTCCGTATCAAAAATGGTCCATCCACTTATTGTCATTTGGGGTTACCTACGTTATACAACAATATCTATGCAACATAATTTTATGTCATGACCTATGTCTTGTATCTTTTTTGGCATGCAGATGGCGATTAAGACCCATAATGGTTGTTTTCATCTTTCGGAATATTTCAAGAGCGCTTCATTAGCTTTTGTCATGTTTTTCTTTGGCTTAACACAACGATATCAGCAACAGCACAATCATTAGCAAAAATTTATATTTTTTACAGGCCTTCACAAAATTTTTATTGCAGGAACAAAATTTCGTTCGCCCCAATTGACGTTAGGGCAAACAAACTGAACAGAAATTCATCCAACTGAAAACAAGCACATAACGCCATAGACTTAAAGGGATGACCAGAAAAACCTTTAGAGTGCTTCTTGACTCTCATGCACTTGCCAAGGCCATTGTAGCAATAAAATTTCTGAAGCGTCTAGTGAAGAAAATTTATAGAGAGGTGTTACATCATGCTAACGGGAAGATACAAATATAACGATTTTTATCAAATATTAAACTGAATCCATGACATCGAACTACAAATCTTGCACGAAGCCATCACTTCCTGTTTTACAACCAGATCAGGGTAATTATCTGGAAACTGTTACCGATGGAGATCTTCAGAGAGAATGGCAATAAACCACCTAATAGGGTACCTTCGGACAGACTTTACCATAGAGTTGAAAATATCGTGTTCGCAACTAACGCGATGGCACCAAACTTTTGGCTCTGTAACATTGGTGCATCCGAATGCTGCTACACACAGGACGTACCTCAGCGGGGTGAAGTTTAGCGATGAACTGCCTATAAAAGGTGTCCGAAGTTACCAGTGCGATTGGTGCTACTTCAGACACCAATGCATTTTCGAGTTAAAATTTGAACTCAATATTGTTTTAACCCTATCAATGCCGGGGGAGGTGGGGGGGGGATCATGCCACAAAAAATTTTGAACGATTGTCATGGGTGAACGTGAAACTTGGTGACTTTTCCTAAAATTTATCGAGGAATATGAATATGAAGTTATTTTTGGTCAAAAATTTACCGTCCAGGGGGTATCAGCCCATTTTAATAAGGAGGTACCTGGCCTAAATTTGGACCATTTTTTGCAGATTTTTCAAGTTTTCTGAAAAAATTTACTTTGGACAGGGATTTTTACACTCTTTTTATGAAGAGATGTTAGATGCGATTACAAAATACAGAAAAATAGTGGTCACTACCCATTTCGGTGGCCAAAAATTGTGATTTTTACGAATTTTGGCCAAAATTATGATGCCATCGTACATTTTTGCTGACGTCAGCAAAAATAATGGGGGTATCAAAATTTGTTGGATACCATTTGATAGAACTAAGACAGATGCATATTTGTGCCAAGGGGCTTTGTTAGATCTTGCTTAGTTACGAAGATATGTTAGGTGGCATGATCAGCCCCTCCCCCCGGCCTGAATAGGGTTAGTGCAATTTCCCGGTAAATACAAATAAAATAGTCTTTTCCTATGGTGCAGTCGCATCGTTTTCGACTGGTAGCTCTCAATTTTTAAAGGAACACAATCTTACGCAATGCCAGTTCCTAGAGATGTCCGCCACCGATAGAATATGTATGAGGAGTTTCATCGCGAAGGGATAATTTATTCAGCAGATATCGCCTGCTAAAGTTTTGAATTTCCTCATCCTTTTTTTCCGTCGGCCATATCGGCGTTGCAGCGACCATGTCCTAAACAGTGCATTGGCGTTGCATTAATAATTCGTGATGATGTTGTATTAGCGCGTTAGTCAGCTGGTATTTTCTCCGCTGATTGACACAGCAACTGCTCTCAGATCGACTGAATTCCTCTGCTTCTCGCTCCATCAATTATCGGTGTATTGCAGAAGGGGGAGCGTGAAGTTCGACAGCTAATTACGCCGCACAAACAACTTGTCGAAACAATAGACGTACCGTTTGGGTATATCGCTCGAGTTGAATTGTGGCGCGCGCATTTGCTGATGAATCTGCTGTGATAGCATAATTATGCACAATCGCCGGAAGCAAGATGAATGAATTCAACAAGCAAGAATCAAGGGTAGCCGTGTATGAGGAACTACCAATTCCCAAATTGCGCTGACAGCGTGAAATTTTACGTAGTAAAAACTGTTGGAACAGCCCATCCTCTAGCAGTATGATGCAATCAGTTAGTAAAAAAATGCGCGATTGTGTTCCTTTAAATTTGGACGATTTATTTGGAACCTACTATGTTGACTAGTCATTTTTGATTGAAAAATGACTTTACTAACTAAAAGGCTTCTCACGCTAAATATTCATGCTATAAGTTTATAAGAAGTTTGATTTCTGAAGAAACAAGGAATGTTTGAGAAGTTGAAAACTCCATATAAGCAGTGAAAAAGTTGCCATTCGGCTTTAAATGAGAATTTTCACGAGTGTGCGAAGACGGAATGTCTTCAATAATTGCCAATAAAACTTTGTTTCATGGGCTGCAGAGATGGGGGACTGGGAGGCTAAGTGCACCTCACAATCAATGTTTGTGAACCTGAAACTTACGTTCTAGAAAGCCATGGAGAACAGATTTTTGTTCGCGCCAATTGGCATTTGCGCGAGGGCGACGCGAACGATCGTTTCGTTCGCGCAATTAGTGAAGGCCTGTTTTACCTTTTTAGGTTCCTTCATTAATTGTTAAAGCGTTGTAGTATGGTGAACAGACCTTAATCGTGAAGAAAAGATTTTCAGATAATACCCCTACAACTTACAACCAGGATGATAGTATGTTAATCTGCTATACCAACTCCTCACTTATCTGAGCTATTTTCACTATGTTCGTAGCACAGCAACCAATTTCATGTGTCTGGATGCTACACCATCATCTATTTCTCACTTCATTCCTCATCACCAATTCCCTTGTTGGCTTCTTAAGTGACTCTCAGGCATTCAGTGGAGCAGTCTTCCACCACTTTTTTAATAGAAGTAGAAACACAGCCTTGAATTGTGTTTGAGTACTTGACACTGACGGAATGCTATTTACACTCAGTCAGGCATTAAACGTTTCTACTGTTGTAGACAGACAGTACTCAGAACATCCAACATCAGAATGAATATCTTTCACATGGAGCATACACCCACATATTAATGTCTAGGCCAGATTATACATAGAGGACATAATTATTACTAATGCGATGGGACACTACACATCAGTATAATGGACACAATCACACAGGACCTGCTGGGACAATAGGCACATAGCAATCAATACTACAATAACTCAAGTCTGTAAGTCAACAAATCACCACATCTACCTCTGAAGTTGTAGCTCTCACTTTTGCTGAATAATCTCGTTTTCACCAATGTTCATCCTATTATTACTTATCGCCCACCCCTGCCAGTTTTTTTTACCGTATCGTCTGACTAAGTTACATGAAAGTACTTTTGCCAAAACTCGGTAGTACATGATTTGATGGGAAACAAAATGTGGCACAGTTTGTCAATTGCCTGTAACGAAATGTGACCAAATCTTCAAAATCGTTTTTCTATGAAAACAGTCAGAATTTTGGTGTTTTCTCCCAACTTTGGATCAAAATAGATGAAACAGGAGCATACATACATACTATCTAAAAAGGTGTTGTTTCAATTGCAGGGTGTCCAGCAATCCCTGAAAACCCTGAAAATACCCTGAAATGGCTGATGCCCCTGAAAAAAACCCTGAAAACCCCTGAATTTGAAAATGGCTCCTGAAAAATATCTAGAACGAATGGACTCTTGAATTTTTATTGCTGCTTCTGTATTTCTGTTGCTCATGGTATGTTATGTTCTATGTAAATTATAATATGGACTTCACAAGTCTGCATACAAAATAAAATGAAACACTTACACAGTGCAATGACCAGAGCTTGTCAAAACTCATTCCAGAAACTCTTCCTGCAGCAGGATTGTTGCAGTCGGGGAAAATCAGGGAGAAAATAGTCTTTTTCACCTTAGTCAGGGAATGTCAGGGAAAGTCAGGGAATTTTATAAAAAGTCAGGGAAAATAATTTCAAAGTCAGAAAAATTCTTTAGTCCATTGACTTTATATGCCCCTCCTAGATATATGGAATCGCTAATTGTGATAAATTGATGTATGATATGCTAGTTGAGTTTGTAATTTTTTTTGTTACTACAGCAACTTGGGCCTTTTCAGGAGATTTTCTTGCGCGTGCTGTTTGCAGCATGCGTAGAAGCTAATTACTTTATTGGTGAGTATGTTGCCTATAGTGTTATAAAACCTGAGTAAATTTCTTGCCTTCTGCTTAAACTGATATTTTGTTTAGTTTTAAGGACTAAAAAAGTTTGTTGGAGTGAGTTATTTGACAAGTACCAGTAGCATGCCTAAGGCATTACGCATGTGCTAGCATGTGCACATGCAATAGCACACCTTACAAGAAAGGAACTGGAACTTTGCTTTTGTAAGTGATTAAATCTTTTCCTACTAAGTTTCATTTGCGTGGTCCTCATATAGCATGCAAGAGTTTTGCAGTGTTGAGACTGTGGATTAAGGATACTGCAAAGGCTCAGTTTGTGCTTCATTCTAGGGCTTCTAATTTGATTCAGAAACGTTTTCGAGAAATCTTTGGATATTCAATGCATCAATGGAAGGCACCTGTTCCATTTCCCGCCCATTTTGAGATAAATTGCCACCCGTTGCTTTCAAACAAGGGGAATATTCGAAAACACAGTCATAGGGCTTTGCAGAGCTCTAAGTCCCCCTGTGTTCCATATTTTTTCGCCAAGCCAACTTTAGGTGAAACCTACATGCTGTACCTACAAAGCGGTGTCGGCGTTTTTCGCGATATTTTTCCAATCAAAAGTTAAGGCTCTATATTTGAAAAATTGCAGAAATTTTGCTATGAAATCATGAAATTTCAACTTAAATTGCTCATAACTTTTGATCAAGTCAAAAACAGCAAAAATGCCGACACCGTTTTGTAGAGTCTGTTGAGAACTTTCGATTGATGTACAATTTGGACGCTAAAAACAAACTGGAGGGAACTTAGAGCTTCTAGAGTGACGAAATTTATGTTATTTCACATTTCTGTTTACAGCTTCACAGCAGGTGGCACACAGGTGGTTTCTTAGTGGGTACTTTTTCCAAAGGTTGCCACCTGGATGAGGTTAACACGGGACATACACAAAAAGTTTGAAAAGCCTTCAAAATTCCCGTAAAGCTTGACTAAAGATTAACAACTGTTATGTCTTCTGAGGGTTTGCAGTATCCTTAATGAAGCCTAGAAGTGAAGATCCTGTTGCGTCATCTGCTAATCAATATACTGATCAAATGTGCCCTAAAATCGAAGAGATAGATATTTTTGATCTCTAAAATTACTCTGAAGTCATTCTTCCACCCTTCTGCTGATAGCAGATTGTTATACGTTTTGGCTCATGACTGAGGTAGTATTGAATGCAGTTTGAATGTGACCGAAACTGTTAATGAGGTCAACATCAGTCAAGATTCAATTGTCAGTCAAAAGCAGATCATTAAATCCATTTCTACAACTCCCTTTCTGGTCAAAATCTGCTTGGAAGAGTAAGACTGCAAACCTGAAAGGCAATTTTGATAAGCATAGAGAAATTTTTTTAAGGAAACTTCATGACCAGAGAGCTACTCTGAAGAATGAAGAAAAACTATGAGTTTCTGAAGGAGGACTTTACAGAGATGGTGAAAAAATCTGTTACCGTCAGTGACAACATATTGAACCACCTTAAGGCAACTGTCTTCTAATAAAAGTGTGAGGACAAATAAATTGCCTTATTAAGCAATGCAATTCATGTACTCAATGAGAAGAAACTGATCTCAGAAGCTAGCTGTTTCCATTTTGTTGAAATTCATTTAGAAGTTATGCTATGCTAGTCTAGAAGCTATGCTTGGCTCTTTTCAATTTCAATCCCATTTCATACCTCTCAGAATCTACGAAGCTTTTTTTTTACTTGGCTCTTTTCAATTTCAATCCCATTTCATACCTCTCAAAATCTACGAAGCTTTTTTTTTACTTTTGAGTAATTTGTTCTTTTCCACTACTTCTACTTTCAAAGAAAAGAAAATTACATGCTTCTCGAAACTGTTTTAACCTATGTGCGTAGCTACTCCTACATGACCTCAGCAGGTGCATGGTGTCTTCAAAAGTTGTAATCCCGCGCTGATAAAAGTGAAATCTCGTGTGAAGGCAAATGCCATGAAGAAATCTTGGCTGAACCTCAATGGGGGAATTATTATGGAATTGGATAAATACAAATACGCTATTAAGTGCAAAAAGGTTTGGTATAGAAAACGTTGAGCAAAGTATTAAATAAATTTTTCGGACAAAATGTTTTTTGACGATGATATTTTATTGAATTTCAGATATTTCTAAAAGTGGCATTTGGTTTCTTTCCAGATATATCATACAACATTATTTTGGGAAATACATGACTTCCAAGATTTTCCTCGTTACAAATACAAAGGGATCTTCTCCTGAAAGACAAAGAGTCCTGTTATTGTTATTATCAATTGCTTCATTTTTATGAACATTCTTGAACGCTGACATAATCATTTCACAAACTTTTGCCGCTCGGTTTGACATTTTTATAAGTCACTAGGAAACTTCAAGGTAAGGATCTTCTGCCTGCAGGAGAGCTCAAAATACTTCTCAGCGCCAATTGTTGATACCGAGAAGAGGATGGTGATACTAAGGTATGTAAAGATTATGGAAATTATGAGGATCCTAAAAGTAAGTCGTATCATGAATTATAAGAGACAGACTAAAACTGATGAGGATGAGAAACTGTATTGAGATTTTCATTTTTAGTTATGACCTGTGGCTATTTCCAACATAAGATATTCCGGATGCTATAATTTTCAGGCGTTGGGTTTGACAGAAAATTATTTTGTCATTTTTTGTTTTGTTTTTTTGGTATTTAATGTACCCTTCAAGTTTGAGTTGGCTAGGGTCAACAGAGCTGTTGAAGTCGTGTCAAAATATACATGCTGACGATATGTTTTTGTGTATTTTTTTTTTCAATTTCCACTGTTTACTTTTTTATAAGCATATTTGCCTCAGAAATATTTGTGTTTTTACCTGGTCAATGTATTTTCCTGCATCATATTTACACCACCTGCTGTTACACCGCCTCCTGTTAATATGCCATGGCATGTCGTCGAGGTGCTTTGTGGCGAAGATGGGGTCAGGGAAAAACTGTAGTTTAAAATAAAAAGTCAGAGAAAATATACCTACTTTTCAGGCCATTTGTCAGGGAGAAACAACCAAATATCAGCAAATGTCGGGGAAATTTTTTTCGATATTTCTGTGACAACCCTGTGCAGTTATCCACTGAACTTAGAGTGGGAGGGAGGTACTTACCTCCTGTGACCCTTAAACATGTTTGATTCCGGAAAGGTTCTGTACTCTCCCACTCCTTCTTCAGTAGACCAATCACGAGAATTTCTTCTCATCCAGATCCAAAAGGAGCACCTAGGTGCCACAGCAGCAGCTTCTTTCACGATACTTTTCCTCTTCCTTGTGGCTTCAGAGTACAGCACAATATCTGATCTGCGAAGAGTGTCTACGATTCCCAGGGGGAGCTTTAGCTTGGTACCAAGATTTTCTTGCATTTCGGCTTATCGCCTCATTAACAAACTGGATCTAACGTTGCTTTTGAGGCTTAATGTTGTTTATGAATTGACCTAAACCATGAAATAGACCACGCAACACCCTATCATGCCTGTATTTGTATCGACCTTGTTGCAGACTAACATTGCATCCACCATAGACATGACTTATGGAGTATTGAGCAACATCACACAGCAAACACTTGTCTTCATGTTGGAGTCCCCACCTTGCAGGGCGATGCTAGTACCAAACGTTGTACCCAAGCCAAAGCTTAACAAGTACGGGGGAGTTGCCAGTAAAAGATTGATCTTAGCCCTTCCCGTGCCGAGCCCACAAGTCGGTTTTCACCAGATTTGGCCCTTTTTGGAGATAATTTTTGAAGGGGTTAACTTTGTTGGTTCAGGTTCTAACTGGAATCATATGTCGTGACGCTCCTAGGTGTCCGCATAGGGGTCCCAGTTCAATTTAGTCCCCTCCCCATGCCATCCCGACTATTGTCGGGATCGGCACGAGAAGTGGTAATCTACCCTTGCCGTTGTGTCCATTGGCCCTGGACACTCATCTGTAGCTCAGCTATAGAGAATTTCTGATTCCTCTTTATCCATTATGCGTGCCACTGCTTTCCTAAATCTTGGGTCGTTAGAGTCTGGTATGGGATCTTGTCTAATTAACCCTAATCCAGCATGGGAAGCCTGAGCTGTTTGAGATAACTTGTCAAGACACAAGCGACTTTGAGAGGCAGATGTGCTCTCCTTCACTTTCCATTCTCTTCCAGATGCTAATGTTGGGGGTGAAGTTTTTCAGGGCGGTATCTTGACTCTGCAGCAGTTGCAAATTAATCATTTTGCGGGGGGGGGGGGGGGAGGGGGATAAAGCACATGTGTATTCCAGTGCCGTAGGAAGGTTTTTGCGGTTATGGGGGTGTAATGATGTGTTATATTAGGCCCGGTTCACATGGACGACATTTAAGCCCTTTCGACATTGACTAATTTGTTGATGTCGTGATTTCATACGCTTATGTTTACATGAATGACAAAATTGTTGGTATAATAACCGTAGTCGGCTAAGACATAGCCTTACGACAGCGAAAATAATGTTCACATGGCCGACACAGTCCTATCTACATGTCGCTAGCCATGTCCGGATGTTTCAACAATAGCGGTTGATCTTATCACTCCTTAAGACAAGCGACAAAGAACAGAAAATTTGGTTCCTTACAACATGTCGTAAGCAAGAGATGACAGCAGGTGTTTTAGGTCTTAAGACAACGACAATACACGTTCACATGGGATGTCTTTGTCGGAAGATGTCGTAGACAGTTTCAGTCGGTTGCTCTTACAACAAGTATGTCATCCATGTGAACCGGGCTTTAGTGACTCCCGTAGGTGCTGCAGGGAAAATTTTAGAAAATAGGACTTCTAGATTGGCTGAAAATACCTCTCTGAAATGCAAAGTCTTTGTGGAATGTTTAGTGCAATTTTGGGAATGTATAGTGCAATACACTAATTGCTCAAATTTTTAAGAACTGGTTCAAATAGAACCTTTTTACATTTCCAGACAAGATACCCTGTGAAGGCTTCAAATAAATGTATATGCATGTACTTAAAAAGATTGTTAAGTTTAAATTTAGATATAACATAACACATAGAACGTATTTTTGATACTGAAAAAAAAAAGAAAATTAATAGCTTTCATTGTATTTCTTTGGGAAAAGGCTGCCTTTTCTCTACCTTAACACATGGTGTGTATGCAAGGCCTTGTACGCATGTGCCAGTTGGTGGCTTTTAAAGGTGTCATGTAGTACTTTACTAGTCAATCTCGCCAGATCAGGGACGGGCTTTTAGTTCTTTGAGAACATTTTCAGTAGAGCAGACCTTTCTGTAGCAGTGTGTAAGTGAGATGCTCGATAAAGTACTGCACCCTTTCCACATGACCAAGGGACAAAATTCAAAATCATTGTGAGTTAGTGCAAAAAGCGGTAGAAAAAGACTCACAGTCAACTGCTTGACAACTTGATTTAGTCCAGAGACGGATCCGGGCAATGAAGCATAAGGCTTTGCCGTTATTGATCCGTCCTGTGACTGGGGTTGTTTTGACATCTTGTCTTGCAAAAATGAGTACACAGACTGCAGATTCTAGATTTTAAGTACATAAGTGCTGCCTATGAATTACTGGTTCCTATTACATACAGACACAAGATAATGGAGAATGAAACATAAAAGTAACGAAGAATGAGTGCGTGAATGTGATCATCTTCGAAGAAATAGAAGGATGCAAGCCAAAATTGGGATTTTTCAATATTGACTTGGCAAAAGTATTGAGGGTCTGAAGCAGTATTTCCCGGATTTTTCTCGGAAATCAAGGTATACACTAGGAAAAAAATGGGGGAAAATTAGTTCGTCAGGCAATCCATGAAAAAAGTATAATTAACTCTCAGACAGAGATTTGTGCATCGTAGGTTTCTGATAGTTCTTATTGTTAAAACATGGTAGCAAGATTTAGCGTGAATGTATGCTCTATCTGAGAACTGCTAGTCAAAAGCATTGGAAGAGAGTATGAAGTGAAGCTCTGGAGCTCAGCTACGACACGTTTGATTTCGGGAGTGCTTTTTCCGGTGATCTAGGGAGGTAAAAAATTAAAATGGTGGTTGCTCAAAGTGACGGTGAGCACCCAAACTCTCGATGAGACTTTTCCGGGAATCTTGTGACAAGCCGCTCACATGCCTCTCTTTGAAAAACATGTTTAATATGCCCAACACATCTGTTTCCACCACAGTTACTGGCAGTAATAGATTATACATAGCGGGTAATAGGTTCTGGGACCCTAGTCAGCAGTGTAGAACTTGAAAGTCCAAAAATCTACAATGATATTCCTTTC
>JAOBRC010377570.1:0-19890 GCA_027575255.1 Scolionema suvaense
ATAACCATCTTAGACTTCTCAAGTCGAGTTTTGCATTGCAACTTCTTAACGGAAGTTGCTCTGTTTATCTATTTCCTAAAAGCTACGTAGTTTTGCACAGACATACAAGCACATATAGCGTAGCTAGCTAATGAGAGTAAAATAGCCTGCACTACAGCATTGGTATATAGTTGAAATAAGGTCTTTCCAACAGACACAGGTTATCTATCCTGTAAACCTTATAAAATTTTACTTCTGTTGACTGTTTAGTTGCGGCTCTCCCCAGTTTTTCAATGCCACAAAATGAATGACATAGCCACCCATCAAAAGCAAGATTATTGGACAGACATGATTCTGTATTCCTGAAATATTATTCAGAGATATTGGTTTAATGGAAAAGTAGGGGATCTATGCTTAGTTTCGTCCAGCTCGTAATTCTGTCCGGGAACATGTATTTCTTTTTTCTCGCGACTGGCTTGCAGCTATATCCACCATTTGTTGTTTATTTCAAGTGCTTATTGTAGTAGTCTGGACACTAAGTTGAAATTTTGCTGATTACCTACCTGTTATTTAGTTAACTTCCCAAGACCCCGGGTGGTCACTTCTCGCGATTTTTCTGGATGGTGCGAGAGGCCGAAAACTTTGCCTTCATTTTTCAGGACCAGACTTACATATGTATATAGTATTAAATTTTGCTGAAAATGTATCAGCTTTATATACCTAGTTGTTGGCTGATAAGAAAGAAAAAGCCCTAAAATTTAATAAAATTGGAAATATTGGTATTTTGGACGGAATTTGGATCAGAAATATGTCTCAAACTTCAGCAATAAAACTGATCTAATCATATGGAAACCAATTTTTTTTTATTGTTTACTAGAATAAGGCTAAAATTTGCTTGGTTTTTGGCTACTTTGCTTTGCCGCCGATTGTTTCATAACTCTGGACTTTCAGAATATGCAAAAAGTCGGACAGAATTAGTTGTAAATAGTACGCTAATGGCAGCTGTGGAACAATGTTTGATGTTCGAATCGTTTCATTGATCGTAAACTTTACCTCAATATAGCTGTATGCTAAGCATTTACATATGTGAGATTAATTGAAAGATGGCTCCGTGAAATAGAGCCTTGATGGGAATCTCGTACATCAGACTATGGGTATCAGAAAGTCCAGCATTTTATACTTTGTTTGATATAAGTGCAAAGTGCCTCAAAGTGAAGCTGCAGTGAAGGACGTATTTCAGCTTCCCTAGTGTGCTGCATGCACTGTGATACTAAGAGAGCCTTGAAGCATGTTTGCAATGAAAAAAAAGGTCAATAAGGGTTTCTAAATTTATTTCAGGAGTGTTATTTCACTTGCATTCACACTAATTGCAAGTCTGGAAAAAGCAGTGTCAGTGTCCTGATTAGACCTAGTTAGTTTTATGCTTGAAGTACCCGTGACGCGTGCTTAGATTTGATTTTCGTAGTTCCTCGCTTTTGTTTTATAGTCATTTTCTACTGCTTTATATACAATACATATGGAGCTTGCAGACAGAACATGAAATAAGTCCCAGCCGTGGAGTACGATTTTTTCATACTTCCATTGTGACAGAGTTTTCATTATTTTTACTATGATAAAAAAATGAATGCCCAAAAATGATCTTAAACATATCAAAATGTAATGGATGCTAGCTTTCCATACCCCCTCTGCAAAGTCTTCTATTATTTCCCACTAATTTTCTCATTGCTTATTATCTGGCTTCCTAACTTTTGTTAAGAGTGGGTTGTCCGTGCGTAGGCAAGTGCTGCCCTCTTCTTACGAGTCTGTTTGTATGGACGAATCAGATTCGTAGAACCAACTCAATCAAAATGGAGGCTGTGGCTGCGTTGCACTGGAGCATGATGATACTTTGCTCTGTATCCTTCACCTTGCATAATTGCGAGCCTAGGTCTGCTTAGTGTTGCTGTATTGTGGATTGCTATCTACACCTGTAGTGTTTCCTGTGATCTGGAGGTAACCTGGTGCCAAATGTTGTTTTTTCGCGTATAGAGGTTTGCCGCCCTGGCCTGCTCTAAGCAGGGCCCTGCTCAGATAACAACTCTGTTCCTTCGTAGCACAGTGAATAGGCCACAGGCCGGCTATGTGAAGGTGGAGCATCTGTAATCAGGTAATCTGGAGGAGGACATGGGGATCCCAAACGAACTTTGCCATAATCGTCCTTCCCTAGCTGGAGCCTTGTCCGCTATTGACTTATTGAAATGACAGAAAACAATGCTGATCATTTTTGGAACAGTGGACCTCCTCCTCTGTGTGGTTAACTTAGTGTATGTATATATGTGAACATGCTTGTGAACATACCTCTCTTACCTTCCTTTATTTGTTGTGGCTTAGTGATCTAAGTTTTGTGGCATGTTGCAAACTGTGTTTCTTTATCTAAGACAGTGAAATATGGGATTGGAGTACAATGTTGCAAGTAGTCTACAAATATTCACTAGCTGCTAATTTGTGACACTTAGTTGTTGATACATGACTTTATTTCACTGTGTGCTGTAGTGCAGAGAGGTCTCACCCCCTTAATAAATTGTCTGCCGTCTTGATC
The DNA here is from genome assembly GCA_027575255.1 of Scolionema suvaense. Classification (NCBI taxonomy): domain Eukaryota; kingdom Metazoa; phylum Cnidaria; class Hydrozoa; order Limnomedusae; family Olindiidae; genus Scolionema; species Scolionema suvaense. The sequence continues at coordinate 2,558 of JAOBRC010377570.1, forward strand.
ATCCACTCACTTTTTCAAAATTTCCCTATCCTGCCCCATGTAGCGGCATTTTCCTGCTTAATCAAAAGATCATTCTGTTTTGAATGAGACTTTTCTGCCTTAAAGTGATTTTAGAATCTTGTTTTTGAAACACTAATGAAGAATTATTGATCTATGACTTTCAAAGTTCACAGATGAACATATGTTTCGTCCTCCTTTTTATGACATCCCGATCTCTAGATCATCCTCCTTTTTAAAGATGAAGTCCTATCCCCGCCCCCTTTGGCGCATTTTCCTAGTCCCCTTAAAGGGAAGGGGTCCGGACTATGTAGATCAGCTAACTTTACTGTTTGTTTTGGTTTCCTGTTACTGGCTCCTGGTGGTAATTTGGAAACTTATGCTGTATATTGCATTTGTACTTGGCATGTAATTGTGTGTTTCTGTATAGTATGTCAGAAGTGCTGTGGTTTTAGTAGGAAATTTTAATGTAGAACATTTGGATGCGGAACCATGGCATCAGATGAAGTAGACCCATCATGCAACAATGTAATATCAGCTGGATCTGGACGGATAGATGACGTACGTATAAAATCCATTCTCAACAAGCCTGTCTGTGAGTCGCGTGCGATCGCACGCGAACACAATAGCACACGCCATTTTCCATTTTGGCGTGCGATTAAACAGCATGCCACCACACGCGAAAAATTCCCATTCGCACGCGAAAATCAAAAAAGTTAGCTCAGTCTATAAAAAGCTGAGTTGGCATACCTAAATGGCATACCTGTTCCTTGCCATTCGGCTTTATTTTCTGAGCTCAAAAGTCATCAGCGGGGTCCAGAGTAGTACTAAACTCTTGGAGGCCTGTGGACGATATTTTCCCAGCATGCATTTCCGATCCTTTTTCTGCTTCGCTGACTTCGACATGCTTGACTACTTTTCGTAATTGCTGAAAGTGTAAGTACAAATGAACTTATTTCTTTATCTATTGCTGTTCTATCCGCATATTTTCTAAGACCGAATCGTGTGCAAATCGCTCACGAAAAACAGAAAATCTTCATTTTGGCGAATGATTCCATCGCATGCAATGCCAAATCTTCCTGGACAGGCTTGCCCTTCAAGGGGTGTTATTTGCATGTTATTATATTTGCTCTTTCTACCTTCTGTGTTAGCAGATAGTCTGGATAGCACTTTAGGAGCTTTGGGCGTACCGGTCTCCCCCGGAGTCTGAAGTTCTAGCATTCAGATGGTCATGGCATGCTACATTAGGAGTTGGATGTGCACTACTCTCTGGTTCATTTTTTCATTTTTCGTTTGCTCATTTCTTTGTGCTTTCTACATTGATCTTTGAAGGTGTTATGTCCATTATAATGTATAATGTCAGGGGTCGAAATAACCGTCCGGCTCCGGCTAAAGCCGGATCAAATTCCCGTTTAGCCGGCTCGACAAGATTGGGCATTGTAGAAAAAAGCCGGCTTGAAATAGCAATAATGTGCGAAGGTTTATGTCGGCCACTTTGCATAAAGAGCCATAATAAAGTCCATTAGTTAGCAAATCCCCACAAGCGGTTTTGACATTTGCCCCTAGTAAATAGGAAGCAATCAACAGTGGTTTCAAAAGTAGGCGGCAGCCGGCTCAACGGGACTCCTACTTTCAAATATTCTAGTATTTGTGCCGGCTATTTTTCCTAAATATTGCTAGATGAGAAAGGAAATAATGGCAATATTAAGAGTTTGAGCCGCCTACTTTCATGCCGCAGCCTGCAACTTGAAAAACTTTTGAAACCCCTGAATCAATGACACCTCTACTGACCTCTAATTAGGATTATATTGTATCTTGCGCCACTCTACTTAAGTCACCTGAAAGTTGTAAAAACCGAACAACGAACAGCTTTATGTTCCTCAAGTTTGAATGCTCTACTTGGAATCAAGCTTCGACAACTGTCAGCGAATGAGTTCCATGAAGATTTTTCAGAAAAGTCGTGTCACATTGGTACAACGGAAAATCCAGGCGAATCCATCAAAATGTGCTAAAAACTTACAACAAAAGAAAGACGTCGGTGAAGTCATGTGAGCAGTTTAGCGTTAGCGAGTTCACACTTGATGACTTGAGCTTGGATGATCCTATTGAAGATGGCCATGATGCAAAATAGTTGTGTATCATTTTTTCTACGTTAGCTTTTGCTGAAAATCTTTTTTTCCTTTGTTTCTTTTCCCTCGTATTGGTCAGAAATCATTTCTGGGCTATTACAGGTGTATGAGCGTTTTCATGAAATCGATATTTATATTTTATATTTCTCTTTATATTGGATCAATAATAAAGGTTCGAAATCGTGTAAAATGATCCACAAAATAGCCAATCCAGGCAAAAGAATGCCCCAAAATCAAAAATTTTCCATGCCCCGCCATGAACCCCGCTGGGGGGCTTACAGCGCTTCCCAGACCCCCAGCTGCTAACTACTCGCTCCCAGCTCTCCGCTCTCCGCTCGTATCGTTCGCTTCGCTTGCATTATCAAAGCAGCCAGCTCTATTTGAAAAGCTTATTTCGACCCCTGAATGTTCGGTTTTTGTGAGTTTCTTGTCTATCTGGGTCGTCAACTGTCAATTGGTGTTCGCTGTCTGGAAATTATTTCTCCAAGGTTGATCCTATCAACGTAAAGTTGTGTTGCTGATGATGATAGTTGTGATATTTGTTCCTCTTTTCCGAAAAGAAAACTGTACGGCCTACATTAGTGCATAGCTGTGTGTCTCCAAGGTTGATCCTTTCAATATCAAGCTGTCTTGCTTATGATGCTGCCTGCGATATTTGTTCCTGTTTTACGAAAACAAAACTGTGGTGCTGTATCAGCTCGAATGGTACCAGAAAAGCTTCGTTTTGATCTTTTTGCGCACATATTTAGTGTATCTAGGCATTCAAAACCGTTACATCATGATTGATCACTTACTTTGAATATGTTTGTATGTCCCTTCTCTTTCCTTGACCAGTCTTGAGCTCTTAAGAAATGGCATATATGTATCTCTGACGATACCCCAAGCCTACCTACCCCGTGGGGGGGGGGGGGAGTACAATGTGCCCCCCGTACCAGATTTTTGCCTACTGTGCAAAAACGCCTGCACCTTCTGAATTTTCCTCAAATTATATTGACCATCTTTTCCACCGTTTTTTTGGGGGTTTCATTGCTTGGTCTGGACGGTGGGAACATTTTTTAGGAGGGGATTGGGGCAAAAATTGACAAGTTAAAAAACAAAGAAGGGCTGTAAAAGTAAAATTTGAACTGAATTATGTCTTTTATCTTCATTAATCTTGTAGTAGTACAGGAAAGACAAAGTTTGACCGGCAAAACATAAAATAAATAATATCATGGAGAAATTTAGGGCCAATTTTGGGTTTTTCTATTGTTCTTTGCTAAAATGTGATCTTTACGCCATTTCTGGTGATATCAAAACTGGCAGGTGGCAGTTTTGGACAATTTTATGGTTCTAACTTGTGCATTGCATGCTGATCCGTAGTTCTTCCAAATTTTATGCTCTCTAGTTCTTCCAATCAGTTGTTATCGAGGGGGGGGGGGGTCCCGGGGCTTGGAATTCTGAAAAAGCCGGGGGTAGGTAGGGTTAAGGAATATGCAAACACTCAGAAGTCATAGCAGTTGTAAATCTTTAACCTAGCTTTGGGGGTATTTTAGAAACTTTTCGATGTCTTTACTTATATATGTCAGGTGTTAATCTTGTTAGGTGCCAAGCTTCGAAAAAGTGCCCCATAAGAAACCACCTGCATGCCACCTTCTGTGAAGCTGTAAACGGAAATGAGAAAAAAACGGAAATTTCGACATTCTAGAAGCTCATGATTTCATAACGAAGTGTTTCCAATTTTTCTAATATGTAGCTGCAACTTTTGATTGGAAAAATATCTCGAAAAATGCTGACACAGTTTTGGAGGTTCAGCATGTACGTTTCACCTAATGTCGATTTGGTGGAAAAGTATTTCGCGTATGGGGACTTTGAGCTCTGTAAAGCGATATGGCTGTGTTTTCAAATATTCCCTTTGGTCAAAAGGAACAGGTACCAAACTATCTAAAAAAACTACTGGAAATAAACCAGGTGCCTTCCATTGATGCAATGAACATCCAGAGACTTCCTGAAAGCTCTTGAATGAAGCACTTACTGAGCCTTTGCAGTATCCTTAAAAGTAGTGGCTATAACTTTCCACTGTCAATGAAGAGTATGTTGGGAAGAAGGATTAGTACTGAGGTGTGGGTCCTACAATCCTTGTCCGGAAAATTTCGGATACGAGTGGAATTTCGCACGAGCAAGTTCCAACTCCTTCTTTTCAAGCAGAACTGTTGAACTTAGTGTCTAATTGAGGGGAGGGGGTGCATCCAAACTACTTCTGTTGCTGAGGAATGAGAACCCTAAGTATATACTTTTAGTCCTAACACAGGCCTTTCACCAACAGCAAATAAAGCCTGAGTGTTTCGTTCAAAAGAGGCCAGTGAGATGCCGTGGTACGTCAATATTGCTCCGCCGTTTTTGCAGGAACCATGAAAGGCTAACTTTCTGCTCCAGCATAAACCAGCAACACCTTAACTCGACTTTGATTTCAATGAACGACCTATCCTAAATATTTCACGACAGGTGATGTAGCCTTCCCAAACTTTCAAACATATGCATGCCTCAAAGCCACTTTTGTAAACAAGTGTCTTGTGTTTTGTAAACAAGTGTCACAAAGTATTCGCGTACAGCACACCTTTTGAATTTGAACATAGACCACTAATTTGCAATTTTCCCCAGAGGAACAAATTCTGGTAGTTTTTTTTCTTTAATTTCCTGATGCTGTTTGGTCTTAATGCAGATGCCATCTGTAACGTCAGAGAAACGAACAGAAACAAACAGAAACAAACATCTGGTTCGAGTCAGCATGCTGCATAGCTACTGATATATCTACTGGCATTAACCTACTGCAATGAAGAATGCATTCAGGTTGATAGATGAATCCGTAACTGAAACACAATTGTTAGCAATCCTAACTTTGGCCAAAGAGCTATGTTATAATGAGATTTTCTTTTTTACGACGCAGCGTTTTTTCACTTGGTAACAAGTATGTAATACCTCACCATTGATGCATTGAAATGAAATGGGCTTGCTAATCAGGGTGCATGGTGGAAGGTTATAGTAGCAAGGGTAATGGTACATGGGCTCAAGTGGATACACAAACACAAGAAAACTCTGCCATCACTAAATGTATTATACGTAAAATTAATCAATCATAGATTTGGTGTAGTCCTAAGCCAATGAAAAGTTTAAGATTGCCTTGGCACTCAATGACAGCAAACGGAAATCTTGGTTCTCAGTGTTCTCAGCGAAAAAGGAAAAAATGATATGCTCTTCTATGCAATACGTTTGGCAGAGACATTTTAGGGGTTGGTAAAAAACTGAAATGTGTACTTAAATCCTGAAGACGTCAACCATTTCCAGTGCAATACAGGCAATACTGACTATAATTGCTGCATGTGCTATCCATTCTTTTGTATGGTTCTTCTTAGAAAAGATCTTTGAAATGTTCATTCGCAGTCTTGACAGTTTCCAACGCGTTCAATAATTTGTAAATAACCCAAGCATATTGCTATGGTTAGTTACATCAGTAGTCCATTTATTCGATCATTCCATGTATTGCTACTTTTTATCAGCAACGTAAGTGGATTTCCCTTTCAGGGCAAGAGCGATTGCACGTTGTGAACAGTGGGTGGCTTGTAGGATATTTCCCTCATGCAGATAGGTTTGCATGTGTGTGGGACACGGTGTTTTTTTTTTGTTTGTTTTTCTGCGGAAGAATTTAGCTGATTTGCCTGGCCCTTCCATGTGTGCATCTCTTTATTTTGTGAAGTAGTATTGCTTCGATCTTTGATGATACGGTTTCCTATTGAATCAGCCTGTATGCAGTAGCATTGTTGGGCATTCACTGAAACTCATGTGCAATAATTTGAACAGTTCTTTTGTACAGTAACTTTCACCTACAAACTTGCATTGTGTTGAGGGTGCTTTTCCTTGGTGGAGATTGGTGCACCTGGCGGTTATTTATGTGGTGATCGCGTGCAAAGTGTACACAGAAATTCTCAGACTTCATTTAGTTATCAGATTCTGAGTTCTACCCTCAGGTACTGGTTATGCACCTTGTAAATTGCTCTGTGTTGCTATACATAGCTGTATTGTATCTTGAATTTTAATGCTGATCTGTGTCTTTACTTTTAGTGCTGCCATAGTCATGGTTCTGGTGAAGAGGTTTTCTTGAACATTGTTAATCCAAATGGAAATAAGGCACCACCACATAACATGTATCCTACAAACACATTTGATCCTCCAGTTCATGCTGGCATGCGTGTTGGCTCAGGACTTGGCCCCCCTCCTCCGTACCTTCCTCCTGAAGATCACTCCAGATATGACTTGACTAAGGTATGTTCACATTTTTAGATTGAAGCGTTAATTAGCACTTGACTGTCAGGTCAGATCAATCATGGTCAGCAGGGTAACAACAATCTTGGACGACTTTCCAAAATCAAAATGACATACATTTTCTTTGTTTATCTTCCAGACATTGAAGCATAGTATTTTCTCTTTAGAAACAGGTTTAAGGCGACCATCATCAATTAGATTAGAGGAAAAAGCTTTAAGATTAGGTGCCAAACTGTTTTGTTTTTTATCTGCTTTGATTGTTGTTATAGCTTTCCATATGTTTTAGTAAGGCTTTGACCAGGACTCAAATTTTCTATATGATGATTAATGAAATATTCTGAATAAAAGTTTGTCTTTTCCTAACCAAAATAGTTTCACTTAATAAAATAAATTGTTCCTTTAATACTGATACTGTAGGCAGTTTTCCATTTTCCTAGTTTTTTTTTGTTAAACTTTGTTTCCAATCTATGCTTTCAGAAGGGGTCCCTATATTTCTTCCATTAATTCCTGGGGGATTTTGCCATATTTCTTGAGACAGAATTTCATTGTGGGCTTGTACTTCTGTTACCTGTGCTGATTAAGGGGATCCTCCGGAAGAACAACAAGTCTATCTCAAGTGAAAAAGCAAAAGAAAGAAGAAAGAAAAGAAATAAATAAATCAATCAAAATGGAGTTATCAATGAATTTTCAGTAGAAGTTAGCCAGTGACAAATTAACATCAGATTGATAAAGCTATTGGTGTTATCCATGGCGATAGAAGCAGTGTTGGACTAAATGATGTGTGCAAATTATTACCTTTTATTGGTTGGTACTTCAGCCAGTTTGGGATTCACACAGCAGCCAAAGAAGAGCAAATCTGCTTCGATGCAAACACCTCTGGCTAGCCATTCCTTGAAGATTTTACACTTGAAAAACACTGCACACGCTGTCTTACTATTCTATCCCTTTCCAGGTCGAATGACGAGCCTGCAACTGCGATTCACTTCGGTATGCACAAAAATGAAAATTATGCATTTGCAAATGCTCAATTAGCCGCAATGTACCCTTCTGTATAGACTCAAAGCAATCATGCTGTTCATAGTCACAAGAAGTGAAGCGAAGCGAAGTATTTCTTGTAACTTAGATGAAATGAAATACTGATTACTAAATACGGCAATCAAACAGATAGTATTTGAATTGACACTAGCAAAGTCTTTTCAAAGCTTCCTCATCATATTGCATAAGTTAGCAGTGGACAGTTTTGATTGTTTATTGACTTCTACTAATACCTTGGTTGATTGGGGGCTGTATTGCTGAATTTAATTTGAATTTTGTTTTGTTGAGCACATTGTGGATTCGATTAGTGCTTCATTTTGATCCCCGTCCTGCATCAATGATGACCAGTGATCAAGCCCTGCCTGTCAGTATCACAGACCACTTTGCAGAATTTTGTTGCATCAGACAGTTACAGATTTAGTAGCTGTGAAGATGACTCAGTTGAGAATGTTACAAGAGGGGAGTCACACTGCTGCTTTAAAATATATTAAACCGCAAAGGGCTTTCCCCCGCGTGCTTCACCCAAGCGCTGCTACTGGGAAGCATTAGCCCACAATAGTCCTGTCAGCGTAGTCGTTAGTTACTGCCCGTTAGGAGAAGCTGGCTTTTATTCAGGAGAGCTATAGCAGATAAAGCAGCGATAAAGAGAGCCTCGAGGCTCTCTATATTGCTCACCAAATATGCTGTATTTATGGCAAAGAGAGCACGGGGACACACTGCAAACCTGCTTTGCAGCCATGGCTACGAACGATATAGCAAAGATAGCGAAAATAGACCGTCAGTGTGACTCCCCCATAAGTAGAAAGTAAAAAGAAAAGAACATATTTCGTTGAGGGCACTTTTGGCTGCTACCGTCTGATGGACTTATTCTTGCAAAGCTACAACTCAAGTTTGAGTGACTAAGTTGACGAAGCTTCCTCTTGATTTCATGCAAAGAAAGGGAAGCTTGCTTAGTGAAACTTCTGTTTTCTCAGAAATAGCAAAATTGGGAACAGAAATATTTCAATTTTCCTGACTTTTACAATATGGTAAGGAGATTGAACTTAACATATATTTTCGGTGGAGGATCATTCAAGGGGAATTGTGTCAGACTCAATCGAAAAGTTCTTGAACTATCTGATGAAATGTGTAATTCTCTAAGTGTTTTTGTGTGCGCACATGTTGATAGATTACTTGACTCTCAAATTTCATATCAGGTATATCTGCCTACCACAATGCACTGACATCACGTCCTAGACTTAGGAGCTCTGCTATCATGGAGTAAAATCTTCACTTATTGAGTGCAAGAATTCATTCAGTATCAGTAATGACCCCTTGCATACCTGCTATATACTTTGAGAATGAGAAAAATGAATCTTAGAGTTTTCAGTGAACTTTTTGTCCTGAAGCCTATTTCATGCCACTACTACCATTAGGTATTCTTGTTTAAACAACCAAATTTATTTTGTAAAGTGTTGCTGTTGGGTATCTCGTTGTAAGATGTCTCTGCTTCCCTTGCTAAGCTTCATTGGACAGATTTACATGCCCCAAGCTAAGATATCAGGCCTTGATATAACTTTTTTGGAACACCCGACAAAATCACTCCACATGTCTGAGAGCAGATGCATTGACAGTGAACCACGCGACAGGGCAAAGTAGCCCAATGACTCAGATTTCTGCTTGCTTCAGTTTGCTGCAAAAGACTGGTGGATGGTAGCTATCTGTATAAACATTACTCTACCCTTTACTCTCGAACACTCTGAGTCACTTAGCGTGCATTGTTGTTCAATACCAAATGCACACTGATCAAGCTTGGCGATATGGACAACATTGCTCCTGTACCATATACCACCACAAGAACTTAAGCCTTCCAGTATGATCTTATTACCAATCTTGCCTTGATAAGTCACACAGTTGCTACATCAGGACATGAGAATAAAAAGTAAAAATCACCAGCTGTCCGAGTTATTTTCAACCACGCCTAGCAACGTATCGAATGAACGCAAGAAAAAAATTCAACATTTGCCCAGCTTAAAGTTTTATAAGCTGGAGGGTACTAGAGAATTATTAGACGTGGTATGTTGATTTACTATGTTGTGTTCAAATTCATGACTAGGTCGTGTCTATTTAGCTACAGAACATTAGATCAGCACACAGACACTACCCAACAACATCTCTCAAAAGAAATGTTTTCTTTTAATGCTTTCTAGAGGACAACATCTCTGAACTATCAATACAATCAACTTATATTTATTCTGTAAACTACTGCCATGCAATTTTTGATCCAGTAAGGTCCACCATGTTGCACAGAAAGGTTTTCATATCAGCTCAATCTTCGGGTGTCTTGCGCATCAATAAATGAGCAATCTAGAGGCTTCCTTGTGCCACATCAGTCAGTCCATGGTCACCTTGCCCTCAAGTTTCTACGTTTCTGAACACAAAATCAAAATTATAACTGCCTGACATTTTGTCGTGTACGTTCAAAAGGAGCCCGACATTTGGACAGAACCGCCCAACATTTGTCGGGTGTCGGGCCGTTATATCGAGGTCTGGATATGCAGATAAACATCGCTCACAATGCAATTGTACAGTAAGATGAGACAACTGTGGTATTGTAAGCGCAATAACATGAGACAACTATGGTATGGTATTTAATGCTATGATTTTGTGGGGTTTTTTTGTTTGAATTATGTTGATGTTCGTGTAATCAAGAGTTTTGAATCAGACAAGTGAGTAAGACACCTATTGTTAACTTTGCATCCTTAGCATTCTTTAATTAGGCTGTAAGAATTATATACAATGAATGGCATGATGCCACCAGACTGTTGTGTCATTACTTTCAGTAAAAGGCAATGCGTGGGCTTGCTGTTCAAGCTAGAATGAAGTACCTTTATGTCATTGCAGGCTTCTCAATATGGCTACCTGGATCGATGCAAGGAACTCATTGAACAGGAAGGCATTGATGTTAATATGCCTGATGCTGAGAATGTTACCGCCATCCATTGGGCTGCCATTAATAACCGGATACCTGTTGTGGAGTAAGTTGCAGTTGTTTATCGTATTGACAATAACACATAAGCTCCCCAATAACACGCAATGCTGGCGCGAACTGTTCTCAAACTCAGATAATGCCTTGATTGTTCACAGAGTTTTTTCTAGCCACTTTTATAGGTCTGGTAGTAGGTCGAAAAAAACTCAATTTGCTAAAAACTTAATTTTTCCAGGAACCAATTTCCAGTCTGCATTCACTAGTTAGAACTGTTCCACACAAAACTTTTATAATACAAGACAGAGACCTTTCTCTATGAAGTGTGTGCATGCGTGAAAATTGCTTCCTGAAAACCAGTTATCTTTTCTACTGCATATATTTGCTGTATCCTTTACGAAACAATATCTTCATGCTTTCATACCAAACTAATTTTGCAAATGTTTTTAAATTGAGTTTCCAAAACTCACTATTTTTTAAAAACCGGCCGTAAGCAAAAGTGGCTTGGAAAAAGCCTGTTCAGCAAATGAAATGGGACACTCTGATTCGAAATAGTCTCTTGTGGGTGCTACTCATGAACATGAGACTCTTTCCGCTTTGTAGAAATGTTCATTTTAGCTATGGGCTGTGACTAGACGGTGACGTATGCATCAAGGTTTGACTGTTCAGGAAGTCATTGAGCAAGTCAATTGCTACATATTCAACCTTTTGTTGATCATGCACGTGCCCAGACGCTTAGCTGAATACGGAATGCTATACTGTACTGTTGAATTATTGATGAGTGAGCATACTGGAATTTTGGGACCGAGGGCTATGCAGAGCACGTGAGGACTGAGGGTCCTTGGGATACTTTGCCCCGTGGAATTTTTGGGATTTGAAGACCTGATGTGCAGACGAATTCTATGCACCAAGCTTTTAAACAAAATTGTAGTGATATTTATGAAAGAATGTGTGGTAATATTTTGACCGAACAGGCTAATCATAGAAGCAAAAATGGATGACAGGCAGGGTTTTTTCTAGCCTCTTTTGCTTAGGGCCGGTTTTTACAAAAAATATTGAGTAACTCAATTTTTAAAATTCAGCATATTTTTTTTTGTTGGATATTGAAGAATATAGACAGCATTTTGTACAAATAATGCAGATATATTTGGTGGAACCGGCCCTTAAGTCTTTAGGAAGTATATTTCAAGCATGCATATGCTTCACATTGAAATGTCTTCTTGTCCAGTCATGTTGTAGTTCCATATGAATTGGTTTAAACTGGTGAATGCAGACTGGAAATTGCTTGGTTAGAAAATTTAGTTTTTAACAAATTGAGTTTCTTATGTCCTATTACCGGACATAAGAAAGTGGCTATAAAAAAGCCTGACAGGAATGATAATGGCTATGTACGCGATATCTTATTTTAGAATGAAGATATGTATTATATGTTTCCAATAAATGAGTGATTTTGCTATTTTGAACGTTAAGATCGTTGGTTGAACAGCTCTAATTAATAATTTTGAACCCCTGCAATTATAGTGAAAGCAGTTATGGGGAAAATGTCATATATAATGAGGTTTGCTAGTTTTGCGACCAGCTTCAGTGCATTTTCCCCCTGCCCTTTCTTAAGGGGGCGATGGAGTCTTGGAATAATGTCCATAAGGATGGGGGATTGGAAATTTTTCGTAAAAAGGGGGGGAGATGGCCAAAAGGGTGGGATACCGTAAAAAATGGGTGAATGCAAGCATATGTTCATCTGTGAACTATTAAAGTCATAGATCTAAAACATTTGTTAGTGTTTTCATAAACATGGTTCTGAAATCACTTTGTTGCAGTTCAGTCTCACTCAAAATAGAATGAAACCCCTCTGCACACTATGGAAAACGCAAACTTTTCTTTGAGCAGGAAAACACCGCGAAGATGGGGTCACAGAAGCACATGGAGCAGCTGCTATACTTCGTGACATTTTCTCAGAGGACATCACAAGAACTCGAATTTTTCAATATATGCGATGGGACGTCAAGTCTTATTCTTTGAATTTGGCACATGCTAATAGAGCAAACAAGTGTTGGTTTGATATTTCAAAGGCAAAATGTATGCAAAGATTTATGAACTATATCAACAACTATGTTATTGTTGTTTCTCATTTTGCCAAGTGTCACATTGATTAAATACTTTTCTATGTGTCTTGCAAGTTTTATATTCTTTGCTCATTTTAAGCAACACAGGGCTCCAACATAATACAATTCCCCATTCAGCACATCCAAGGCAAAGGAGCAACTGAATGCTGGAAGATCAACTGGCTGCCCGTCTCGCTTTCTTCGCATGGCCAGTTAGTGACACAGAATTGAAAGCAGTATGTTGATTAGGCACGCGCCGCAAGCAAAGAACAACTTGAGTATGATAGATAATCTAGGTTACTTAGCTTCTTTTAGAGATAGTGTGCATCGCCTTCACCCTATTCAGGCCGGGGTATTTTGAAACTTTTTACGGTTGGGGGGGGGGCTGATCACGCCACCCGCCATATCTTCGTAACAAAGCCCTTTGGCACAATATGCATCTGTCTTAGTTCTATCAAATGGTGCCAAAAGAATTATGATACCCCCATTATTTTTGCTAATGTCACCAAAAATGTACAATAACATCATAATTTTGGCCAAAATTCGTCAAAATTCGTAAAAATCACAATTTTTCGCCACCGAAATGGGTAGTGACCTCTATTTTTCTGTATTTGTAATCGTATCTAACATCTCTTCCTGAAAAGAGTGTAAAAATCCACGTCCAAAGCAAATTTTTTCAGAAAATATGAATAATCTGCAAAAAGTGGTCTAAATTTAGGCCTGGTACCTCCCAAAAATGGGCTGATACCCCCCGAACGATAAATTTTTGACCAAAAATGACTTCATATTCGTGTTCCTCGATAAATTTTAGGAAAAGTCACTAAGTTTCACGTGTTTAGCACGTTTCGTTCACCTGTGGCAATCGTTCAAAAGTTTTTGTGGCGTGATCCGCCCGTCCTCCCCCCTTCCCCGCCCCCAGCCTGAATAGGGTTAATAACACACTGCTTTGACTTCCTAGCCACGAGCTGGAAACTAATAACCAGCGATGATGGTTAAAAAATAAGAAATAATTCAAAATAAGTGGTTATCAAGTTGGCGCAAAGTCGGATTGTGAAAAAGAAAGTTCCCCCGCATTTTGCCCGCTTATATCCCAATATGGTAATTTTTGAGGTTATGTTGTAATGAGCACAATTATGCTAGGACGAAAAAGTTCTCGTGCTGTTTTGCTTGCTGACAAACGTGAGCCCAGTGCAAGAATATTTTGCCAACTCTGGACACATGTTATCTTAAGAAGCAAGCTCATTTTCATTAGACTTTTATGATTTAAATTTCTCAGGATTGCACCACGTACAGTATAGGAACAGAAAAATTTAGTACTTATTGAAATTTGTAGGGTTACTAAATCACCATAGAAATAGGCTGGAGCAGGGCTTTCTTCTCAGATTAGCTCTTAGCTCTGCTTTGCATGCCTCTGCTCCAACTAGTCTTTGTGCTCACAAAGGTGCGGCGCGAATTTCAGCCCACTCCAGGCATTCTTGTTTGAGTGTGGGAACATATCGTGTAAGAGTGGGGACTGAGAGTTGTATATTATTATGGAGCTGATGTATTATTGTTATTGAATATTTTGCTTGTCTATTGATAGGGTCTGTTGCCAGTATGTTATTTACATAGGAAGAGCTGAAAATAACATGTGTTTTTTTCTATAGGACGTAGTGACTTATTGAATAAGTTCTTTTTTAATCATAGATATTTCATATCCAAAGGAGCTGCTATCGATCAGAAAGGAGGAAACTTAATGGCTACCCCACTACATTGGGCTGTCAGGTATGATTAACTACTCTGTTAACTTTTCTTTGCATATTTCTTTATTTACATTTCTGTTTGTTGTTTTTTCTGTTGGAGAGCTATGAAAATCTTGTATCGTCAACTTATTTTGTATTTTAATAATCAGTATATTTTTCTTTCGTAGTTTGACTCAGTCAGTAGGCAAGCAAGTCTGGATAATTTTGAGATATGAGCCTTAAACAGTGTGGGCTTTTTTGCAATTGGAATTCCTGATGGGTGGGTTGGTGGGGCAGATAATGACCGTGGCCCAATTTGGGACAGTAATAGCCAAACAATGCAAGTAAAGAGAAGTCAGTGGCATTGTGTGATAAACTAGTTTGTATTCTGAAGTTTTTGCCAGAAATGAGATCATTGGATTGACCTGTCGGTCCCACCATGGTTAGGGCCGGAGGGAAAATTTTGAAAAGGAAAATACCTTCCTTTTACCAAAAATGGTGTAAGAATAAAATGTGGTGAAAGCCCATATTCCACGGTCATTTATTGCAATCACAAAGTGAAGCTAGCATATTCTAGCTATACTTAGCTAGCAATCACAATGATGAGCCTACAGGAAAGCATAAACCCTGATTTGTACTCTTATCTAACACAGACACTAGCACCTTTACCAGATACAGATGAAAAGTTTGCCTCTAATCAGGGAGATAAAGCGTAATAATTATTGAATTGTTTTCCACGAAGCTTGATGCGTAATATACCATGCTTCAATAATGCCACTCAGAGATACTGTCTTCTACACATCAAGCCTGGATTGGAAATATGTCTTACTGTGTCACCTTCTTAGTCTCGAGCAATCATTACTTTGATTGGCTTAATGTGTATCTATTTTTAGTAAATCATAAGAATCTGCACATATGTTTGCCTGGGATTTCTGTTGTTATCCATCAGAGTACTGCAAGAGTTCTTCCCGAGAGCCCTCACAAATCATTCAGTTTTTCACAGGGACAATGACGCATTCGTCTTACTTGTGCCTATAGCAAGTTTTTCTAGTGAACTGAATGTGCTATGAGCTGGTACCTAATTTAGAAGATCTTCAATTTCGAATTTGCTGTGATTAGTTAATACTGTGGGAAGTTGACTTTTGTAAAATGAATGAATCTAATGTGAAGTTCATCCATTGAAAAAGGTAATGTAGAATTGCCTGCTCTGTACTGTGCATGCATCAAACATTCTGCCTCTCTGGATTTGAAGTATGACGTGCAAAACTCTTTTAGTGCAAATTTTGGGTAAATGGCTCCCGTGATACTTTCTGAAAGGGCCAGATTGCTTGTGTCATGCCAAAATTTGAAAGATATGAGCATGCCAAGAACTCATCGTCTGGCTATTTTTAATGAGGAACAAGGACATTCTTATCATCTGACCTCTCATGTTTGGTTGAGTTGTTCTTATGACTTACTAAAAACAAATTCCTGATAGATGGATGTAATATCTGTCTACATGAATTGATATACTTGCGAATAGATCACAGTAGGTCAAATTTGTCTACTTCGTTAAGATTTAAATGCTTAGACTGAGATCAGCCCTAAGTTGTGGTATATCCAATATGGTGTTGGGAGATAAAGAAATCGCTGCGGAGCAGCTAACCTCTTACTGACACTTGAAAGGAGGGGACTAGTGGCATGCAGGTGGCAGGGGGGGGGGAACTAAAATGAAGGGACCTACTGAAAAATGGGGGGATCAATCTTGTCCAAGTGTCATCATATCGATTTTGTAACCCTGTGTCTGCTGTTTCATAATTGTCCATGGTGTTGCCTAGTTTCCGTTGCATATTTATATAATACCCCTGTGGATTGTCTGTTTTTAATGTTGGATGTTGTAAACTGAAGGGATTTGCTCAATGCTTCAGAGAGTGAAAATGTGAAGTTACTTGCTGTTACAATAGTGGCGTTTTAATAAGGCCACTGTTAATTAAAAGCTAGAGCGTCGTTCAGCAAGCGCATTGACGAAAATACCGTCATAATTACTGCATTGAAAGTAATTATTTCTCAATTGGAACTTTTGCTGTGGGCAGATGTGAATTCTTTCACCATTTGAGCATATGTACTTTAATCCCTTTCATGATCTGAAGGGCATGTCGACGGGCTTTAACTATTCAGACGTGATTGTTGTTTATGTCCATTTCCGCTCACCAACAGCTGTAGATCACTGCGATATTTAAACACAGAATGGAACCCAATGCACTTTAGATCAACAAAACGATCAGCTTGCACTGACTGATTCTTTTTCCTGATCAACATGCCATTATTATTGTCCTTGCATAAATAAAAGTGATCCACAGTGAAACGATCTCTCACGCGTTATCCTTCACACGAAACCTGAAGTAAGGAGCCTTGTTCGGAGTATTTTCATAATGGGGCCTTCACTGCGAGACGTAGGCTTCTCAAACTGTGGAGACTTACGTAGCTAGGCCTACAAAATGTGTGATGAATGATGAAGTATACTGATGGAATATACAAGAAGCGCTTCATTATGACCAAAATATTCATCTATTGGAAAGCGCTGGATGCGTCAGATTTTCTTGTGTGGATCCACAAGAGACACTGGGGCATCGTCGGTATGGACTGCACGAGAGTTTGTTTACTTAGCTACGGTAAATTTGGACGAATGTACAGGTGGGTATGACCTGCCCGCGAAAATGTTAATAATTAATAATTACCACATCGCACATCTGCTCTGCTAAAATCACCATAACAAAGATCTAGCTTTTAATTAACAGTAACGTAAGGAATAGTATAAAAAACCTCTGGATTGGAAATCTGTCTTACCATATCACCTTCTCAGTTTCAAGCAATCATTAGTTTGAGTGAGCCTTCGTTTAATAATGATCTGATTGACTTGATGTGTAGAAGACAGTATCTCTGAGTGGCTTGGTGTTTGACACTGACTTGCTTTGAGTGAAAACATGAATCTGTTATTGCATCTGTTATCTGCATGAATTACCTAGTAGCCGTACAATTTCTAAACCTTTTCATGGTCAGGCACCAGATTATGAGGAGTTTTGCAGCGTGCTCTCATCTCGCCGGAATG
>JAOBRC010377571.1:0-12589 GCA_027575255.1 Scolionema suvaense
TTTAGGAAAACTCACCAAGTTTCATGATTATCCCTTCAGTGGATCGGGAAATACGCAGCAAAATGTGCGAGGGGGGGCACATTGTGCCCCCCCCCCAGTGCAAATAGGGTTAAACTATCCGATATATATCATGTGTTTGCAGTATATGAGTATGTGGTGTATTGTTTTGAATGATATTTTACTTGTTACTGTTTATTTCTTTTTATAAGAATGCATCTATGCTATGTCTCTCTTCTTCTTTGAGCACATAATGTCTATACCTCTTTTTATAGAGAGTCTGCAAAAACGCACACACATGGCGCGCCTAACAGAAAATGACGCGCCTTGCGCGCCTGAGCGCCCTCTTTTTTTTTGCCTTGTCAATTTTGGTGTGCCCAACCAATTTTCGCGCGCCCTATTTTTTTTGCGCCTCTTATCAATTATCGTGCGCCTTCTTTTTTTTGGCGCCCCCAAGCTGAAGATGTTTCACTCCAGCTAATTATGGCTGAGATGAGAAAGTATGCTTTGCGTAAAGACAACATATATTCTTGTCATAGAACAAAAACGACATTATTATTGACCTGCGCGCAGGGTAAGGTCTTTACTATCCGTTTTGCCGGGTTTTCGTAGGCAATTCATTGTGTAGATAATCATTGTGTAGATAACTCACAATTGAAAAGAACATATCTGATGTCCATAGTCAGAGATACCTTATATCTGAAAAAAGCATATTGTATCTCCACATTGTATATTATGCCTGTGCACAGCATAAGCATAATATAATCGGATCTCATTGGAGGAAAAGGCGTGAATAATTTATTTTATTGAAAGCATTTGCAATAAGTAGTAGTAGAAGTAGTAGTAGTGTCTTGTTCAAGAACATATCCGTAAATACATATGTCTGTTTACACAAAATATAAAGATAGTAAAAAATACATGCAAGATGAAAAACAGTTCACTATTCCATCATCAAGTAGGGCTTTCTCGATTTTTGAAGGAGTTATAGACAAATTTCCCCACAATTTCCAAAACGCTGACATTACGATATTTGCGTTCGTAGTAGCAGATGTACACTTTCTTTTTTGTAAGAAACTCGTTTATAAGAAACCGACTAGTACATCCTCCCAACGTTTAAGAAAAGTCGACTATTAAACATAAAGAAAGAGAAAAATTAAAGGGGAACTAAGGTCAAAAATGAAATTTTAATGGATGCTAGAGCACAGTAAAACACGAATTCCAGTTTTTATTTCATGACAAAAACTTTTGTAGTCTTCAAGATATCTTGTCCTAAAGTCCAGCAGCTACCATATTGATTTTTGATGATGTCACGCGGGTACGTTGCTGAGCATCACTATTTCCTTAGTTACCCAATTGCTGAATTAATGTTTGTCCAATGCATCTGCCGCATATCATAATGGTTATGAAGTTTAGATAATTTGAGTTGTACCCACATCGAATCATGCATAGCTAGTGGCAAGATGCTAGCTACTCAACTTTAGAACTCGATATCTCCAGAACTACAGCAGCTGTTGTCATGAAATAAAAACTGTATGTTATATTGGAATGAGCTCTACCATCTACTAAAATTTCATTTTTGACCTTAGTTCCCTTTTAAGAAACTTGCGAAGTTTGCAAACAAGAAATGTTATTTTTGCTTCCCAACATAGGCAAACATATTGCCAAATTGTTGAAATCTGAACGTATTAGTCGTATAGGAACCACCATTGTGGCACTTCTTATTAAATGCCTAGTCATATTAAGATTTAGATGTATTATTTGTTTAGCTCCAGGAAATTTGTTTTGTTCCTTTTATGAAGAGTCTCATTTGAATTGGGCAGTAGTCAGAATACAAACTGATGGTATATGTATTTTTGGGGGTTTTGAGAAAAGCGACTAAGCACTATTTACTTTAACTCTTTGCCATCGATCCTTCAGATAATTGAACAGAAATCGACAAGAAGAAATATCAAAACCGTAGGCATATAATTTTGCAATAAGGAATCCATTATCATATCTACGATACTCATTTTTAATAAAGTGTCATCCACAGGTTCTGATTCATATACGGAGCAGGGTCCCCACGAATACGCTTCTGTCTCTGAGATGCATGCATGCCAAGTAATTGTTTCAAAAATTGAGATAGTTTCATAAGAAGAACGTATAAACTCAACACTACATATTCTTCAAACCTTGATTTTTAAACAATGTATCTGTTATCTCTCATTCCGCCAGGTGCAATATAGATTGAATGAGTTTCTGTGGATCCAATAGCTTTATATGTTTTGCTCATTTTAGGCAACGCAGAGCTCCAACGCAATACAATTCCCCTTCAGCATTTCCGAGGAAAAGGAGCGACAGACCGCGGGAAGATCAACTGGCTCCCCGTCTCGCTCTATACGCACGGTTAGTTAGTGACGCAGAATTCAAAACTGTATGTATTAATTAATTAACTGATTTTAAGCGTGGGCTGCAAGCAAAGAATAACTTGAGTATTATATAATCTTTAAGAAACTTTGCTTACTTTAGTGAAAGTGTACATCTTTTTAACGACGCTCTGCTTTGACTTCCTAGCCACGAGCGGAAAATTAATAACCAGCGGTGCTGGTTAACAAACTCGGCCTAATAACATCATCAAGAGTAGTTCTTAGTATTAGGGCATAATATTGGTGATAGTTCAGTAAAAGTTGGAGAAGCTGTAATCAATGAATCAGAAGAAGATAAATTGTTTCCAAAAGAAGGGACATTGCTTGGAATGAAACTACGATCTCGGACAAAATATATCGGTCAAAATAGTGACAAAGTCATTTTATGCTTCGATCATTCAATCCCTTCCCCCAAAACAATGTTGGTGTGAGGAATTCGGTGGAACATGCACGGCGCCACTTTGGGGCGTGCTTCCCCACTTTTCTGCCAAGTTAATTTTTTTGTTTGATACAGTTAATTGTTTTTCACAAGATTTTAAAAAATTTTGATTTCAGCGCCCCCAGTTTAAAATTCGTGGCGCCGTCCCTGTGGAAATGCAAAGTTCATGCCAAAATCAATTTTAACAACTTTGTTTTAGCGGGGAAGTTCGCCAAATATTTTGTCCGGGATTGTGGGCAATGCGTTGACTTTCACAGCTCATGTGCGGACACTATATATATTTTGGGCAACTTAAGAGTTTGTTACGATTTGCAATTGCTGACGTGGCTGGAGGAGCTTAAAGAAAAATGGAAGGTCGCGAAGGTCGCGAACAAAAGCACCAACAAATAGCAAAGTATCAGACAAGGACAATCTTTTAAAATAAATAGCCTGAAACATTTCGTCACGAGCTTGTGCATTTACTCCATCTCCGAGAGAATGGTTATGACAGAAAAAAGTATATTGGATTTGTTAGATCTTAAATTCCTCTATCCATAGACGGGCATTGTTCTTGACCGCTGCAACGTAGTGATGGTAAATGTACTATATGTGATAGCTCTGAGATGTGTAGTGTGCAGAAAAGCTTTTAACCTAAGTTTGTTTATAAGTTGATTCTAATTTGCTTACCGTTATTGGTTGTTGAGGTTTTACAGTTTCATCTTTTATTTTTAGTTTCAGTTTTATCTTAAGATAGTTTAGTGGGTCATTAATCAATTTCAGTGTATTACATTATGTTGCAAAGATAGTGTAAAAAAGCAAATTATTGAATGTGAAAGTCTGGAGAGAGATGCCTATTCTTTTTCTTACTGTGTTGTATGAGCCTTATAGCAGAATTCTTTTAATGGATTAGCATTGCATCTTGCTTTTACACATTGTTTTGCATGCTTTTTGCTTACCATTTTGGTTAGATAATGTTTCAGTAGCCCAGTTATCTAATTTGCTCATGTGGCTGTGGGTTATTCTGCTTTGTGCTGTTCTGTATCCTATAGAGGCACAGTATCCAGTGTTTTTTATGCTTCTAGCGATAAGGATTCAATGTGATTGTTGGTTTTTAAGCGCTTTTTAAGGCCAGTTTCCACTCCTCAAAAAGTGAGCAGGTGGACGGACGGATAAAATAAATAATTTATGTTGACTCAGCGAAAAAGTTGGCGGACACAGGCGGATAAATCTATGCACGTGTGAGTTGAAATAATTTAATCTCGTTTTGTCTTCTCGGTACGCTCAGACAATCAAATTCGAGAAATGTAAAACTTTGCTTAGAATTCTGGGGAATGCTTGACATTGAATGTAACGTTAGGCAGTTGATTTGGAGACATCACATCAAGACAAACCGAATCCATGTACTTCTCGGTCTTTAAAAATCTGACCAATTCACATTCTATGTTTACCTTTACTGTTTTTAGAAGCCAAACACCATCTCAACATCAATAAAACTGTTTTTGCAGAGAATGCCCTTTTTGTTTACAGCTGTCATATTATCTCCACTCATTTTTTGAGGAGTGGAAACCGGCCTCTAGGGAAGATTTTCGGTCAGCCGTCGCAGTATGCCTGAAAAGGACTTGATATAGCTTTTCTTACTACCGAGCTTCTCTTTTACTGGTACTGGTTTTACTTTACTGCTTTTGATGTGGAGTGTTTTATTTCCAGTATATGTGTTTTTTGTGACGGTTGTTTTGATGCTTTTTGTATTGCTTTACATGACTTTTAAAGAAGTCACCCATTTCGTGAACTGTTTCATTGAGCACATGTTATTTTTTATCTTATAGAAAATACTTCATGCCCTGTTATTAAGAATTTTTGTGTTTGGTTTTAATATTCTTTGTTTCAATATTCTTCGATTCTAAAAAACTTATGTGTTGCCTCGGTATCAGGTGAACTTTTAGCTGTTTCATTGATTGGGTTATGTTATTGTTTCAGGTTGACGTGCCTAATGTCTTAATGGATAGTTTTGGTTGATTTTCTGTTGTGTAGAAGGACGAGGCTTCATATTCCTTTTGTCCATAACTTTGGTCCTTTTGGTTTTGTGAGATTTTGTTGTAGAAATGTTGCATGTATTAGGTGGCATTGCATATCTGACTTGTCTTTTATCTTTGACATATTTTGCTAAAGATACTTGATTTGATTCTCCCGTTATCTCAATTGCAAACCAGAATGTTTGAATGACCCGGCTAAAGAGCTTTGATAATGATGATCAACCTAAAGATCGTTATTGTGATTGATGTGGTTTTTTTGAATGCCAATACCTTAAGGGGATTTTCTTTTGCGTGGATTAATTATTGCAAGTTTTGTAAAATTCGCAAAATTAAATCCACGCAAATATTATCGAAATGATGTCGTAAGCTGACCAAAAGCAAATGCAAATAATTTTTCGATCATTTATCGATGCCAAATTGCTCGGAGTCATTATTTCTCGGTATGTACATTTCAATAACTTCCTATGCTTCTTTCGTTGATGCTCTTTCGCTAAATTAATTCCACGCAATTTCTCTGCAAATCTCTGATCCGCAAAAATAAATCCACGCAAAGCGTCCCAAAAATTGGACTCGCAAAAATAAGTCAACGCAAAAATGTATCCCCTTTGCTGTGCAGTAAGTTTAGACTTACCATCTTTTGTCGTGATCTGATTAGCATTTGATATCTTGGATTTGTACTGTATACAGGTTTGCTATTGTTGTCATGCGTGCAATAAGGGGTGTTTTGTTCTACTTTGCATGCTATGCCATACTATTGATTTAGGTGATTATACAGTTTATGATATGATATTGTATGCCTATTTTAGAAGTAAGGTTGTTGCTTGCTTGCTTTTATACCTTACGACTGTTGAAGCGAATCACAGCCTCTCTTTAATACTCTGTTCCCTTTATCAATATTGTTAAATTATATGAATTACGAGTTAGCCCATGCTCAAAAGAAACTGTTTATTTAAAATACCTTATTGCCCCGCTTGTAAGTGTCAATTTAAAAAGTGGCTTCTTAAATATTTCAGCCTGCTTTGAAATGCTTTAGGAAGTGCTGGAGAAGATATGCATGTGCATGGTAGACTAATAAGTTGATAGTTTTTGCGGTCCCGAGATACTTATAGACCCAACAATGTTTGCTGTTTATCCGACCCATCAATCTTGTAAGGTGTTCACGCTGTTCTGTACGTGGTTGCATCCTGTTGGTTTTGTGAGAAAAAAATGCCCTGTTAAAAAGGATCAGTGTTCTAGACTATTAGGCCTAGCTGTATATACCTAATATCTTTAAAGGAATATCAAGCACTGGTGCCAGCTTTGCTGTGGCCGAGAATACTCAAGTAAAGTATTCTTCCTGGTTCAGTTCCAGGCAGTGCTCATATTTCTTGTTTCATAAAACTGTTGCGGTTAATTTCAGCACGATGAAACATACTTTCTGATGTTTGATAAGGCCTAGTCAAAGTTATCTTCGACAATATTAAGGGCTCCTAGATAAACAGGCCTTAAGGGATAACAAGTTAAAACTTTAATATCGCACAAATGTCTACAAACAATCATGAAATATTTAATCTTAGAAACAGCCTAACTAATTACAATACCCCCTCTTCTTCGGTCGAACCGCCATTTTGTCAACAACATCCAATCCACTAGAAGGTGGTCATCCGCGGCCTACCTTGTCTATGGAAATGGGTTCTTTTCAAGACCAGAATTCCCCACTGTGCTAGCGATTATTCTACACCGACCACTGACTATGGAAAGCAATAATGCCAACTTATAAACGTAAGTGAATAAGTTAGCATTCTTAATGCCGTCCGCCATTGCCGTCCAGCCTTCGCTTTACATGTTTACAGTTAATTTGATCTCAGGTGACCTAAACGTTCTAGTGCCGTATGAAAAAAAAGTGAGAACAGTCTCCATCTCCGGTTTTTACATTCTTCAAGATTAAGTTATGTTGATTTTTTGTCGGAGGATCCCTTTAAATTGTTTTACCTCTGTCTATCAGCCTATTTAACTTCTAATTGTGTTTGTCTTAGTGATTATATTAGGTGTTAGGAGTTTGTTGTGACTGTTTATCTTACCATACTGTATATGTCCTCAGTCAGATTGGTGATGCTCATTATCAGCTCAATTGTTTTTCACTATCTATTGTCTTCTGGTATTCTTTAATTTAATGTAGTTTTTGTCTGGTAAGTACTTTACTATTATGTCTATAATTTTCTCGCGAATTTCTGTTTGAGTACTGTCCTTGTCCTGTAATTTTTCTTGTGGTATTAAGTGCAGTTCCAATTGTGTTTTAATTGTGTAGATAAGTACTTTATACATAAGGTAGGTTCATAATTAATTTTGGTTGAAGCTAGGTTGGTTTTGCCTATGGAATCATTTGCTGATGATGTCTTGCAGTGGCAAGACGAAACATTCAGAAAAATGATTATGTTCAGGAAACTTCTGGTGATTCCCTTTTGTCCTGGAGCACGAATTAGTTTATTTGATACATGAATCATGTTTGGAATGCACTAAAATTGGAAACAAGCCCCGCCACTGCCCAAAGAAAGCCAGATACTGTTAATATTTGAAAACTATTAACCCGAAACAAGAATTTCCCTCACAGAATATGAATACCCTATCATCATCAATTTCTGCAGAAATACTTTTTAACAATTTTAGCACCCTTTACAAACATTGACTATGCACAATGGGTCCAATCAATATGCAAAAATTTGTTACTCCAAAGTTAACGTACGAAAATCTTCAGAGCTATCGCACTACAAAAGCGAACTAATGTAGCAAGTCTATAAACTCCAAATGATACCAACACCTTAGCACAATGGCGCCTGGGTGCCTGTCTCGCATAGCACAATCGCGCTGGGCAAAACGGTAATATCAATTACGAGCTTACAGAAGACTAAAGAAACCAGAAGAGAAACCACATGCAGATCCTGAAGTAATATAAATACAACGGACAGAAAATGAAATCCAAATCCATAAACCTGCAAAAAAATTTCAGAGCTATTACGCTCGTAGTGCTTAGATACGAACTACTGTAGTAAGTCTGTAAACTCAAACTGATACTAACACCTAAGCACAATCGCGCCGTGGTTGCCCTTCTCGTTTAGCAAAATCAGGCCTGGCAAACGGTAATATTAACTATGAGCTTACAGAAGACCAGAGAAAGCAGAATATGAAACCCAAATCCATAAACCTACATCTTAGTACACCTAACAGCTTAGCACAGTTGCGCCTGGGTGCCTGTCTCGCTCAGTATAATCGCGCCTGGCGAAACGGTAATATTAACTATAAGCTTACAGAAAACTGTGGAAAGCAGAAGAGAAACTACATGCAGATCACGAGGAAATATTAAAATAAACGGCTGGAAATGTAATCCAAATCCATGAATCTACCAAACTCTCCAGAGCTATTGCATTGTGAATTTTCATGAATCTGTTAATGCAGCAAGTCTGTAAAGACGAACTGATACCAATCTCTTAGTACAATCGTGAATGGGTGTTTATCCATGGCCATAGCCATGCCAGGCTTGATGGCGAACTTGTTTGAAACTTTAGTTCACAGTAAAGAAGTTTAAGCACTTTTCTGACACCAGAAAGAAATGTTAAACAAATCTAAGATTGGCCTGATGATATCATCACATCAAAAACTATGAGACCTCAGCATTGGGCATTTGCTGAGGCAAATGCAGGGTGAGTTAAGATTCCTCGCAGAATTTAGGTTGAAGAAAGTTTAGAACCAACACCAATCAGCTTCAAAAATTGTACTTACGGACGGTATGAGACCTAAGGTCTCGTTTTTCCGAACCAAAATGGCCGCCTTGTGCCGGTCGCTTTTCCGCGTGAGAGAAAGCGAATGGGAAATTTTCTTTTCTTTCGCCGTCATTTGACTAATGTATGTAGAGTTGCTTCAATGAATACCAACTTAATAAGAAGATTGGCAAACATGAAGTAACGAACATTGTCTGTTTATCATGCCACATGAGGAATTGCTCTTCTGTTCATAGACTTATTTGTGTTAAAGGTGAACATTACAAACCTTTTAATTCAAGTGTACTTCTACGAGTTATAGCTTTCAAGGTCGACTGCAGACATCCATTGCTGAATAAAGTGCCAAACCCGGTTATTTATATCAAACATGAGGCCTGATCCACGAGTAACAGTCTTCAAAGTCGATATAAGTTTTCAACGGAAACAGTACGAGTTTAGATTCTTGACGGATCAGCGCAGCTCGATGTTGAACATTTGATTCTTCAGTACCACAAGCAAATCTTACTTCTTCTTCGCCAAGACAATTTGCTGCCCGTGTCGTTTTCTGAACTTAGGTTATTTTTGACACTTGACGAATCATTCGTGCAATATTTAAAGGAATCTGAATCATTGAAGATCTATGAAGAAGGCACTGATTCAGTGGAGGCAGTGTATGAAATTGCTCATTATCCACTGCGAGTAGGTCGTTATATGCTCGATGTCAAAGCGCTTGTAATATACGTTTTTTTTATGCACGCTTGGATTGGAATTTTTGTGTATAGAGCAGATGCAGTTCATGCTCAGGGCGTTGTGTGTCTAGTGTCGTCGTTGTGAACTCAAGAAGAATGTCGGTAAGATAAAGTGCGACTTATTTTTTATTCTGAAGTGGACGAGTATCGCATGGGCTTAAGGTAGTAACTGTAGCTCCCACTATTGAACCCATTAGGTAGGGCTAATTTTCAGGAGTAACAAGATTTAAAACAGATGCTGATATATCAAAAAGAGTGGACAATAATTTCAGAAATCAAGTTGCAAAATCGTTGTGTACCATGCAAAAAAAAAAAGCTGGGATTGTAAAAAAAATTGTTCATAAATTTTAGGAGGATGCTCTACGGCTCATGTTTGTGGTTCCTGCATTAATTTTTCTTGCAATGAATTTGACTGTGATCATCAAAAGAGACGTACAGCGAGACTCCAAAGACTTACCATTAGATGGTAGGCACTCCGCTACACGTCCAACATAAGAATAAATCGATGCGGGCATCTTACATTTAAAGACAGAAAAATTACCATCTGCATAACCA
The DNA here is from genome assembly GCA_027575255.1 of Scolionema suvaense. Lineage (NCBI taxonomy): Eukaryota > Metazoa > Cnidaria > Hydrozoa > Limnomedusae > Olindiidae > Scolionema > Scolionema suvaense. The sequence continues at coordinate 9,892 of JAOBRC010377571.1, forward strand.
AATTAGCCATTTTATGCATACGGAAACTTAAACTTAAGGAAGCCTAAGGAAATTGGTCATATCTAATGAAATCATGTGATACAGAAGCACAAAAGAAAAGTAAAATTTAAACTCTTTTTATCGAATGAACAAAATAATCTGTAGACATTCACATGAGTCACTAAGAATGGCTACCATTTTGCTTCACAACGGCACGTATGCGTGACGCATGGTCAGACCAAGTAGAGTTATCTCATCTTACTTGTCAAATTACTACTAATTGAACAGATGTGTAAATCTGAATTTCGCCCAATCTCAAAGAGGGGTGCAATATGTTGATCATTGAGTTAAAAGGAATCCCTCTAATGCTCAGTTACTGAGGAACACCATAGACCTTAGAAACGGTCCTATATGATGTCATTGAAGGGCGCATTGAGAATTCTAGGAAAAGAGAAAAGTATCCAACCTTGAAATGACATTGCAGAGGAACCATTGAAGCTTTCTCGCTAAAATAAAAAGCAATGTTTATGTTTTTACAAGATCTACCACCATGTGCAATGTGGTTTTAGAGCAGTATATTGCTTTAAGGGAAGAAATTTTCGCAAGAAGAAATTTTCGCGAACCGAATCAAAGAAAGACATTTTCGTGAATTTCCCCTGGGGTTCATTTCACAGAAGAAATTTTCATTACTCGAACAGTCAAATGTAGTATATGAGTTTGGCGGAAGAACTTTTTGCGAATTGGGCTCAAATTTGCGAAATATCTTCTCACGAAAATTTCTTTCACGAGAATCTCTATGGTAGTTTGCAAAAAGGTGAAGGATCTTCTACCAACAGTTGTCATCATATTTCAGACGTTCAGTCATCATATGAAAGCCTGTGACTCATTTATGCCAGAGTATCATAGACCACCATAATCATGTAGTACCATAACATCGAGCATGAGACATATCAAGAAGGAGCTGGTTTCATGAAATTAATGGTATCACTGCAGAAAGGGTAATTCAATACACTGTCATCCCAAAGGGTTTCATGTGAAACCCAAAAAGGGTTTCAACGGTGGTGCCTGTGGCGACCCCCTTTTGGGTTTCATGTGAAACCTCTAAGAAGGGTTTCATATGAAACCCAAAATAGGTCTCTAAAAGCACCCAAAAGGGTTGATTCATGGAAGACCAAAAAGGGTATCATAGGAGACAAATGTTGCTTTGAGTCCATCAAATGGGTTTCAAAGGCATGCTATTGAGAAAAAGGTCTCACTCAAAACTCAAAAAAGTCTCACATAAAACCTAAAAAGAGGTTTCACGAGAAACCTTTTGAACATTCACTCGAGACCTTTGTGGGAGATTTTCGTAGATTTGAACACAGGTAAGAGACAGAAAGATACTACAATTAAGAGTTAAAGAGATATGTGTGTACATCATTTATCTTAGAACTACTCAGGCAGCAATAAACTAGTTTCAGATAACGATTACACTCTTCGTCGTCAGCAAAAAGAAAAAAATAATAATTAGCATATAAGTAAACATTTACGTATATTTGAGTTCGAAGAGATCACAGGATTATCGACAGCAGCGAATTCTCCTCAGTAGCGAATAATCAGTCATTTTCAAAACTGTACCTTCTACTAGCGAGTTAAGTTCTGCATATTGACGTTATAATACAGTCTTCTGGGGCGTCGTGCGAGGCAGTCCGGCTGCCTGTGCGGTGCCTCGTGCACTGTTTTAATCGGTCGCACATTTGCTTGTTTTACAATTATCCTGGAACAAGAACAATGTTAAGCATTTCAGTAAAATATCGTCCAAGCATTCCTGGAAATACAAATCGAATGAAGCATGAAGCAGTTTTTTAGTGGTTTTTAAATGGTTTGTTTCAAAGGACAGCCCTGAAAACGTCAATCTATACTTGACAGGAAAGCAAAATTTTTTTTTCAAGGCTGAATACATTACGATATGCAAGGAGCATGACTTGAACTAATGTCAGACAGTGGTGACTGTAATATAATTATTTTAGCATCGACTGCATTAATTCATTATGCACGGAGAGGCTCTCATTTGCACATACACTTGAAGTGTTATGAGATTTATGAAAGATTTTTTTTTGATAAAATTTTTTCGCCAACGTCAGATATGTAATTCCTGGGGAAGAAAACCAACTTACTTCCATAAAATATTTATTTGTCAAAAGTAACTACCTTTCTTGCTTTTGCATTTTTCTTTCGAATGAATAATAAACTAGATTTGAAGACAAATTTATGTTCATACCTGAGCCTCCAGCATCCAGAAGCGAGAAATCTCTTCCACTTCTCACATAATGCTACTGTTTCAACATCTGAGCTCTAATTGAACAAAAACTCATCTCCGGTCAGTAAGATCTGTGCTCATTTAAATTTTGTTGCTGATGCTTTACATCAGGCGCAAACTAATTGCCATACTTTTTTTCAGCCTCTACGGTTGATTGATGTATCCACTTTAGCTGATATGGAAGGTGTGAAAAAATGTTCTGATTATGGAAGGACTTAATACTGCTGGAAACTCACGAGTGACGTAAATGTTTGGTTGAGTATGAAAATATTGATTACTTTATGAAAATCACCCACAGCTTTCCAGCACTAAGATGCTGTACGGTACTCGATTGTATTTTGCTTTGTTGATTCGTTCTCTGCTCATCGCTTCACTATCACTCAGTGCTAGGTTTTACTGAGCCCCTACCCGTCTTAACTT
>JAOBRC010377682.1:0-12588 GCA_027575255.1 Scolionema suvaense
TAATTTCTGCGAAATTTTGCTAAATTCGCAAAATTAAATCCAAGCAAAATGTTCGTACTGAGGCAATTTGCAAAAACAAATCCACGCAAAATTTATCAGAATTTTTACACATCTTTGACGCTATAACGTGACCTAAGGCAAGCAGCTAATTTTTCCATCGTCAATCAATAACAATTTGCTCGGACATGTGGTCAGCCTAATGAGTAAGCAGATGAGACCCCAAAAAAGTAGAAATTCCTATGGCTTGAGAAAGTGAGCTGAATGCCTTCTGAAATGGACTATGACTTCTACAATGGAGATATGCACAACATTTGATTCGGAAGTTTCAGACAAAATTTGTTTCCTTGATGCGCATTCGCAAAATTAAATTCACGAATTTTCTCTGCAAATCTATGATTCGCAACATTAAATCCACACGAAACGCCTCGAAAATTGGGCACGCAACTACAAATCTGCGCAAACATTTATGCCCCGAAAGGTAGCAAGCATGAGACCCGGGAGCTGGAATTTTTTAAGGTCTAGAGAAACGTGGATCAAAAAACAACAAATCGCATGCTCATCCAGCAGGAAGGAAAAAAAGAAAAGGCGGAAGTGGGGCGGCTATGTAGGGGGTTCCACCAAATGTTTCCTCTAAATAATACTTTAATGGGATTAAATTTCGCGGATTTCGCGGATTTGGGTGTCATCCGCGAAATTAAGTCCCAATGGACATTTGAAAAGGGCTCATCCACGAAATTAAATCCCCGCGAAAAAATTGAATTTTTTCTTCAATCCACGAAATGTTTAAATTTTTATCGTGTTTGATTTTTTGTCCAAGAGGGCATGCAGAAAACGGACTTCTTCATTTTGTTCGCTTATCAGCTGTTATAGTGTGTAGTGGCTGATGTACATAAATGAATTTGATTTGTACATATCGCAACATATATAATGTAACTGGGCAATTACCAATGCGACCTTGTTTTTGTTTTTGCTTTTTCTTCGTTTTTTGTTTTTTTTTGTTTTGTTTTGTTTGTTTTTTGTTTATTTCGAATATAAGTAGTTTTTGTTTTTATTTTTTAATTCGATAGTTTGGGATATTTATTACTTCTTTTTCTTTTCTCATTGTTTGTTGTTTGTACGTAAATTATTTGTTGGTCATCTAGGTAGGGCTGAGTGTTGGGTGCCCGTAAAGCATGCTTAAGGCCACAGCCAGAGTCTCAAGTGCTGGCGCCTAGATGATCGTTTTTGTTGTACCATGATATATTTTTGTGCGTAGCCTTTTCATTTGTTCCGTCAATAGTTGTTAGTATAGTTTGTTGTCGCATTTAATGTACGTAAGTTAATTTTCTTTTGTATCAGGATACCATTGATTGGTCAATTATTATTTACGCATTTTTCGCTCATGTTTGTTGTGTAGTTTTTGTCTTTGTATGTTCGATTAGCTAGGTAGGGCTGAGGGTTGGGTACCCGTAAAGAATGCTTAAATCCACAGCCAGAGTCTCAAGTGCTGGCGCCTAGATGATCATGTATGTTGTACCTCATAATCTATCGTGTATGTCTTTGTGTACTATGTCTGAACGGTAGTTTTCTGCTTTTGGTTTGGTTGGTTTGACTCTGTCCACGTCATCAACAGATATATCACCCTGTTAAAGGGGGAGAGTTTTAGCCACTCTCTGGAGGTGTGTTACTCCTGCTTTGACTTACTCTGAACTTCAGGTTATGTTGCTCACGATATATGTCGTGTCATGTGTTCATCAATCTCACTTAATATTTCTCTATAAAAACTCCATTATGTTTGAACGATGGGTCTATTATTATTTCTGCTATGTAATGCAATTAACGTGCTCCAATTCGAATTTCAAGGGGGATAAGGATTTGTTCGATTTTTTTTGGAGAAGTTCTTTTTGCAAGGTTTCACCCCTTAAAAATTTTCATTTCTTCCCTGATCCGCGAAATAAAATCCCCGCGAAATCTTAAACTTTCGCGGATAGGCTCAACCGCGAAATTTAATCCACACGAAATTTAATCCCATCGAAGTAACTCACTAGTCAAGAAGGCAAATGATACACTACTGTAATTTTATATGCAGTACAATCTCCATGTAACGGACACTCTAACTGGCGGACAGTTCCAATGAACTGACAAATCTAGGTTCCCCGGAAACTCTCACAAAAACGTTTCTAATTAGCGGACAAGCAATTACCGGACACTCAAATTAGTAAACATTTTTCTATGCACGAAATGGCATACACGCTTTTTTTATAAGCAACACAATTTTTTGTCCGAGGCTGGGTGTTGCTTAAGTTTTCTTTTTATCCAGGCTCGATTGTTGCATAGCTGTTGTTTATTGGCCATAGAGAGAATTTGTCTCAATTTTAACAATAGAGGCGTTCTTTTCTCTGCTCAAGTTTCAGACTTCTTTTAATGTAATTCTGCTAGTGTTGTTGGTACGTTCCTAGCAAAATGGAATGAGAAAATGAAGTAATAGCTGTTGGCAAAATGTTCTTTTTTGGCATTTATTACGGAATTTTTGTCTTCCAACATTTTAACTGGGCCTTGTCAAGGTTGACTGTTGCTTAGCTCTAGCTAAACTTTTTGAAAGATTTGAGCCTCGAGCTGCTTACAAAAAAAAGCCTGTTTTCAGCAAGTTTTGCTCTCCGATTAGCCCAGAAGGACAAAAAATAACCAAAAGTCGTCAGTTTTCAAACTTTCCTTCATGTCAACACTAAACAGTTTGATTGGCAAGTTCATTTCACCAACAGCTGGGGCCCAGCAAAACGATATGCAGCAAATTCTACCCTAATTTCCACCTCCAAGATTCACTCTTTTGTTTAGCACATGGACTCCAAGTTCTAGTACCTTCATACTAAAGTGATGTAACAAAATTTTCGAAAACTAGACAAAAATGTTCCAATTAGCGGACATCTCCAATTAACGGACAAATTTCTTTTCCGCAATGGTGTTCGCTACATATCAAACATGTTGAGATGTCTGTCTACAGAATATTTAGAAAGGACCGGAGACAGTCAAGGATTGGCTGAAACTTTTATCGTGAATCAAGAATATAAAACGGCTTGCAGACATAATTTATGATTTGTAAATCGAAATTCGGTTGCGATACTAGATAAAGCACTTTTATATAAGATGCTATTCAACTCTTGACTGAACTTAAATCAAACCAGAAAACGATTTGACTTATAAATATCGATTAGTCTCTTGTCTGTCTGTTTTCACGTAACTTTTCACGGACTGTCCAGCCCCCTCCTACCACCAAAGAAAGAAAAAGAAACACCAGATACGAGCATATCTTTCACACGAACAAAAATAACTTAAAGCAATATACCGGTCTGAAATGATTCTTTGGATAGTAATAGAGCCTTCAAAAACATGACTGAAGCTTTTTATTTCATGAAAAAAGCTGTTGTAGTTCCAGAGATATCTGCTTTCAAAGTTATGGAAGAATTTTGGCTTGCCACCATTTTACTTCTCAACAGTAATTATGCATGACGCATGGTCAGACCAAGTGCAATTATCTCACTTTACATTTTTAATTGCTACTCATTGAACAGATGTGTAAGTCTAAATTTTGCTAAATCTCAAAGAGGGATGTAATATGTTGCTCATAGCGTTAAGAGGAATCCCTCTAATGTTCAGATACTGAGGAACACCATAGACCTTAGAAACGGTCTTATATGACGTCACTGATGAGAAAAGTTGAGAATCAGAGGAACGGTGAAAAATATCAAACTTCAAAGTGAAATTGCAGAAGAACCACTGAAGCTTTTGGGCTCAAATAAAAACCAGTGTTCATGTTTTTCCAAGATCTATCACCAAGTAGAATATGGTTTTAGAGCTGTATATTGCTTTAACGGCACAGAACCAGGACTTGGATCCGCAAATTTAGTAAAAGTTCGTTGCACAATGGCCGAGTGCCTACAATCCAATCTAAAATAATGGAGGGGTATCAAAGAAAAGCAGATTCAAACATGGCAGATAGCAGAGAAAGCATCTTACCCCTTCCAGTGCGCGTGCTTCAATACGGAGAGTACCACTGGGCCCGGCGTGACCTGCAGACGAAACATTGAAAATAACTTTACCGTCTTATACGCCAAATATGGTTAGTCATCCGTATCTCCAACCCAACTTTTACATTATCCTGGAAACCTATCAAAATGACAGCATCATGTGATGCATACCAATTTAGGTTTCCCATATAATTCTTTCGCTTCCTGCGATTATTCACTTGTACGTCTTTTCCAATGGTGAAGAAGCACTTCACCAAATACAGTAGTAAACCATCACCGAATTATCTCAAAATGAAATAGCAATCACCGTTCCTTCCAACATGATTTAACAACAATCTACCAAGAACACTACCTTTCTTGATTACAGAGATATAACAACAAGAGCACCAGAAGAATTCAAAATATCAAATTGCAGACTATTTTTTATAGGATTTTGATCAAAGTTTGAATTTATTGCAGCCAGATAAATTCAAAACTTTAAGGGGGAAGAAAATTCTGCAGCAGCGACATCGTTTGCGAGTGTGTAATAAACTACATTAGACATCCGCAAATTCGAATGCTGCTTAATTCGAACTTTCGCTATTTCAAACACTATTCAAGTCCTCTTGGTTAAGAAAGTGTTACATTAAATGCAGCTTTACTCAAATATTTGTCAACTCGAACATTTTTATTGGTCCCGTGCGTGTTCGAATAAGAGGATGTCTACTGTACGCCTTATTACTGAGAAACACTCCACATCAATTTTACTATCTCAAAATTTACGGTCGTTTTCTAGCGACCACAGTCATCAGTAAGAAACAAAGAACAAAGCCAATAAACTAGTATAGAGTTCGCCGACGATAAGATAAGAACCTCCACGTTGGTGGTCAGTCAGAGATGTCCGAATGAGGGGGGAAGCCCATCGTTCTACTAGCTTACGAACTCGGCTCTCCCTTTGTTTAATGTGATTTGCCACCTTCAAGAAGCAGTTCGAACCCAAACAGATTTTCAGATGGCTGTGCGCTTGTGGCCTGGCAAGCTCGGGCAGTAAAAGCTGAATGCTGAAGAATGGGTGAGAGAATACTGTAATATGTTTTCCAATGTAAGCATCTTTGAGTCCTGGAGCCACTGCAATCTCTGGTCATGCCCTGGAAAACCACTGTTCCCACAGTTCACGCTTCGGTCAGTGCCTTGTCGGCAACCGGGCAGATGCGTTATGGTTTCCTCTCACAGTCTGGACTTAGGTACTGCTCATATATCCGACTTCTTTACAGCCGGGATAACATACTGGCGGTGTCAACCATGTGAAACTATCCACCCTAGGTTTCACCGACACGGATTGCTCTCCACGCAATGGCAGGTTTAGTAAGCCCTTGGTTCTCTGAGATGGGTTGGAGGCACAACTATTGCATGTATGATTGATCCTAGTTGGATGCTGAAAGCTGGAGGTTGGATGCAAGATAAATTTCAAAGTTCTCTAGTCTCATAGCAAAAGTTAGACAGCAACAAATATTTTTGAAAAATCTCAAAAAGGGCCATTTATAAACTAACCTGGGGGCCAAGCTGTGAGGTTATCACCTTGTTCTGCTTCAACTCAGCTCACTCGCTCAACACACCGGAATGAGTGAGCAGCGCTGACAATAGGAGTAAGCAGCGTAGAGAGTGAAGGGACTGGCACACAGGTTATTTATTAACATAAACCGCCACCTGGAAGTTGAAGAAGTACTTTTTAAAAAAAAAATTGGCTCCATCACCTCATTTAGGTTATGAAACTTCTCCTTCATATCGGACACAAAAGGATGACCGAAAAGACATTGTGTAGGACTCTTCGACTTATGTGGGATTTCAAACCTGTCTCACCTGAACGAACCACGACCTCTTCCTCTCGGACTGTATGGGCTGTACGAACCGAATCCTCCTCCATAGCTGCCACCATAACCACCGAAGCCTCGTCCTCGCCCTCTTCCTCGGCCACGGTAGCCACGATTCGTACTTGATATGCCAGGCACATTCGTGCGTTTCGGATTAACCTTAAAAAACGCAATTTATGTTTCGCAAATTCCCACACAAATAAAACTGCCATAAACCACCTCAAAGAACTTTTTTCACAACTTACATGTAAACGAGGGCCAAAATAATCAGGGCTCAAAAGATTCTCAAAAACACCGCATGAGAGTTTACGCTCTAATTGTATCTTATAATTTGAGGCTATTGATAGAAGCATGTGATAAGCAAAAACATCCTATATAGGAGCAGAAATGTGTCCATCATAGCATGAACATAGCCCAAACCGATGTGACGAAGTGACACAAATTTGAGGGGTAGAGATAGAGTAGATGATGTCACAAAAACAGGCTGTAAAACATACTTTAATCTGTCTCCCCTTGAATAATGAATCTGTCAATGCGCATGCGTTATCCAAGCTTTCTTTATCAGCGAACTCAACATACGCAAATCTGAAACAAAGTTACGAAAAGAATGAGGCAATAAAAAGGCTTTGACAGAAGTATTATAAAGTCAATCTATTAGAGGAAAGCCATTTCCTTCAAAAAATGTCATACAAGCAAAAACCCTGATTTGTTTTGAGAGCCATGTGTCAGTTGTTCACGAAAAAAATCAGCTTTCACTAAGTTTGAATGAACAAAACAAAAATAAATTATTTACATTGTTGAGCCATTAACAGCATTGAAAAGCTTTTCGTAAAATGTGAGCTTTGTTTTCCGTCAGGTGAATCGCTCAGCACTGCTAAATTTGGTTCAAAATTGCACCTTAAGCAATCGAGCAACCCCCAAAAAACTATTTCACAGTTACGTGCTATATTCAACAAAGCATGCACGCAATAGGAGTCTCTCCAGTAATGGTGTAAAAGTGATATCTGCAAGAAAATAAGGAGTAGTGGCAAATGCAAGTCACTCCACACATCGGGTGATACGGCAATAAACAGTGAACAACAGCTTGAATGATTTATTACAAGAATCATAGCATAACTAAAACACAAGGCAACAAATGAGGTTACTTTAAATCCTCTAATAAACGCCCTCTAAAACAAAAGTTGTTTAATAAACGTCCACTCTACTAAATGCCTCCTTCTTTCAAACACCCCTCTCCAGAGGGAGGAGAGTTATTAGAATCCATCCCTGTTGAAGCAATATAGGAGGAATAAACGGGGACTTTAAATCCTAAAGAACCTCAGGAAATTGTGTTCACATAATACTTAGTTGTTAGCTAATATAAAAAAGTGAATTATTCGGCATCATTGACACTTGTAATAAATAATCAAAACATTGTTTGAACAATTTACAAAAATTATTTTTAATAAACGCCTCCCTCTATTAAACGCCACTCCCAAAAAATCGAAAATTCAAATAAACACCCCTCCCAAAAAATCGAAAATTCAATAAACGCCGCAGTAAGCATCATAAGAATCAATATTATCCACATACCCTTTTGGATGGCCAGAAAACTTGTCACAGAGGATTGTTACCCGATTGACTGATCCACAACCATGGAAGTGTTGCTCGAGCTCTGCAGCTGTGGCAGAGTAATCGACCTAAAAATTAATCAACTCAGTGCTATATCATCTTGAGTGGAAAAGTGCAAAATGAGAGTGGGTAAGGAAATCTCATTGAAACAAACTAGTGACCAGAAATTCAGTACAAACAACCAGGATCAAATCAAATTATACATAAGTTGCTAATTTTGTCTATGTATAGTGAACAAGTCACATAATTAGTGGACTCCTGCAAACTTAATTGAGATTCTCTGCATCATATCCAAGAAGAGAATAGCACGCTAGCCATAAGATTTGCACCAAAAATCACAAAAACGTAATGAAGTGTTCTTGAAACATGAAAAAACCCTAAAACAGTCATTATTGACATAAACTCCCACCCGCATGCTGAAGGACAACATATTGTCTCCTTTGTTGCTACTAAGATCCACGCCAAATATGAAAAGATAAAACAATGTTGACACATTTGGAAAAACCCCTGAAAACAGTCATTTTCTGACGCAAATTGCCACCCGCAAGCCAAACGAAATAGTCCGGACACATGGCAAATGGTTTATAACATGCGTACAGTTGCCTAAAATATTCACACCAAAAGTAACCATAAGCAGATTAACCGTTCATGACACATAGAAGAAAACCCCAAAATGCCATTTTTGAACGTAAATTGCAACATTTAAGCCAATCGAGATTGTCAGGAGACATGGCATGCAGTTCAAAACATGCGTAGAAATACCCCCAGGGTTTTATCCAGCCAGTAAATAACGTCTGGTACACGGACGTCAAAATTCAATTTAACTGAGTTTTAGAAATTATCTGCAGCTATTTTCCCCCAAATGTATTGAACTTTTCACAGTTTTACATAAATATATGAGTGTTTTAGAGCACCAGCTATCAAATCCAAAACTGGTTTGTCAATTCCATAAAACCTTAATTTGGAGGTTGAAACGGCCGTCAATAAAACTTGGCTGCATAAAACCCTGGCCCATAATATTCACACCAAAAATGACACAAATCGGATGAACGGTTTTTGACTTATTTGGAAAAAAACATGAAAAACGCCTTTTATGGATGTGTATAAAATTGCCACCTGCATGCCGAACAAGAGTTTTCCCAGATATGACACGTGGTCCACAGCATAACTACTATTGCCCAGTAGTTTCAAACCAAAAACCACAAAAAAGTAACGAACAGATTTTGAAATATTCTTAAAAAACCCTAAAAATGGCAAATTTCCAGCATAAATTGCCACCTGCAGCCGCAAAAATTTTTTTTTCAAAATTCCCGCTCCATCATTTTTCGTCAATTACAGATTGTCACCTTCACACCAAATTTCAGAAAAATTCATCGAGCGGTTATCCGGGAAAATACGCTGGTGACGGATGGAAGGACGGGCAGATCTCATTTTGTAGGACTCTTCCGCTAAAGCCGGAGTCCAAAAAACGGCACAAAGAACTTTGTCACATAATCTGATAGGCTGATATCAGCATTTCTCTAATGTTGTAATCCATATTTTATTATTTTGTCCAAACATTAACTTAATATCTCTATTCTATTCATCAAGGACCATCGAGCACATTTTCTTTAGATCATCGAATGGTGCATAACAAGGCAAGATTTTCCGTATAAAGAGCTTTGTCACACGATCTTTATTAACTATATATCTTATTCTCATGCACTAAGGACCGTCAAACATCTGATCTGAAATGACATGTAAAAGATTTTTAAACAAGAGGATCCAATAGAACCTTAGAAATTAAAAGATTCGATGTTACTTATATGCAAAACACAGTACCTACCGCCACTAGAAATTGAAATCTAATGTATTTCGACCATAGGCATAACCAAAACACAGACGTCTTCATTTGGATGCTCAATTCTTGAATTTCGCTACCCTCCAAAAATGCAGAATCTGGTCAAATCAGTAAAATTTATATTTGCCATGAAGAAGGAGTATTTTATGGAGATTGAGTTATCAGTACGTGACCTATATTTTGGTTACTTTTACATTGAATAGACTTAATTTCGTTCGAAACATTGACATGTAATTTCAGATGTTGATCAGAAATTGTCCCTCTAACGAAAAGGTTTCCCGATGACACAATGTGAAGCCGTAGCACTCAACTATCTCATAACTCTTAGAAATAATTTCACCCATTTATATCACACTGGTATCCAAAATTGAAGTCATGATAATAATTATTCATCTTTCCCCAATAAGTACAGGACACATAAAGAAATTTTCACATTCCACTAAAGAAACACTTGTGTTAACTTGGCCATGCAGCAATGTTTCCAAAATCTTTTTTGATTAATTCTGATCAGACTTCATAACGATTCGGCCCACAACAAAGCAGGGGCACATTTATCTCCTGGGGTTAAATGTTCCAAAGTGTTCATTCCCAGTTTATCAAATTAGCTTAACCTCATGCTACCAATTTGCACTAACGATAATTCCCCCAGATGGAGTCACTTTTAAACACATAAAAAAAGACAACCCACGATATAGCGAGAAGGTAGTACACCGTACATATTTCCCCCGAAATTACACGTAAAATTTCATCACTGCAAATATTGCTGCCATCCGACCAGCCCTCATATAAAACACCAACCCTATTAAATTTATTCTCCATTGAGCATTGCAATCTGCGTTGTCAGATCGGTGTTAGCTTGTGATGCGATTATCGTTACATAAGTAAGCCTGGCCACGAGATTGCAAATGAGATAGCACACATCATATTCCATCGAACATGAAAAATCCCCGTTGAATTCGGTTGATGAAGTGAAGGTCCTATCGAATTGTAGATTCGTTCTCTGTTCATTGCTTCACTATCACTCAGTGCTAGGTTTTACTGAGCCCCTACCCGTCTTAACCTTTAGGGATTTCGCGCTTACCAGTTGCAGACGGTGGGATTCGAACACTCGACCTTGTGTGCACAAGGCAACCGCTCTACCACTGAGCCATTCCAGAGCCCTAAAGATTAGGGCAGATATTGGCTGGTCATTCCTCTGAGTGATAGTGAAGCGATGAGCAGAGAACGAATCTACAATTTAAAAAATCCCCATCTACATGCCATTATAAAGAAATGTTGAGCAGTGTTGTGCGCATTTGAAGCTTAATTTCAAAGATTTTACTAAACGCATGGCATAAAATAATGTGACCATAAAACTAGTTGCTTCCATGAACTCCAGTTGAGCTAGTTCAACAGCTTCGGCGGCGATCTAAACTGCTTCAGTGCCCATCTTTGTTTACGACAGTGGATGCATTACTCAAGATTAATGTGAAGAGACAACAAAAGTTCTTGCTACGTGCGAGGAATAGAACCCCATCACTGGCCAATACGTGCTAGCGACAATCAAGTGGCAGAGAATGCAATAAAGGTCGTGTGTTGAGAAATCGCAATCGATCAGGCAAGACTCGATTTATCAGTAGATTGTACGTAACCAGTACAGGGTAATTTAGCGTGAAGAATGAAAAAGAGTGGTTTGGTATTTGTTTGAATGTATGTAGGACAACATTATAAATTCAAGGATTGTAATCCTCCATACACTATGATGGCAAAAACATTCATTAAAGATAGAGCATGTTTATGAACTTACATTACCAACGTATACAGATCGAGCATCAACTTCTCCTTTGTCTTCCCCGCCAAGTGCACCTGAAATGAAATTAACAAAACTACTGGTAATCTTACAGTCCTGTCATATGCTCCAAAACAAGATATGCACCAGGCGAAAGGTACCCCACAATAGTGAAAAGCCTAATTTTTCTGCAGGGTTGGTAAATATTGAGGGGGAGGAGTGGAATGGGGCTGATTTTGATGAATTGGATAAATTTGCATCAAACAACAAGAAATCAGTGGTTAAAGGAAATTTGGTCCAAATTTATGGGCCCACAAAGTTTGCCGTACTTTTGAATAATATTTCGTAGTTGTGAAGGCCAAAAAAGGTGGATAGCACCTATTGCATTGCAAGGGCTTCTTTTCCCACATAGCTGCTGGAAATCTTACAAAATCAACAAAAACATTCGTGGGGACTCATATCTAAGAGGTAAATATGACAAAAATGACAAAAAATGCAGAAAAATACCAACGTATTTTCAAATGTTATCAGAATTAGCAACAGAAAATAAAGTACTTGCTTCCAACTGACAAGGCCAAGAGACACAAAATGGCAATATTTTAATGAATGTTTGTTTGGGTTGTTCTGGTGATTTGGGATGAACTTCAAGGACTCAAGTTTCATTCTTCTCAAAGAGTGCTCACTAATTTTTCATCACGTTTGTTAGATAATCAGTAGGGTGATATGCAAATCAAGCACTATCAATACATTTATAAATGAAGCTGGAAAACATTGAGAAAAATGTTCAAAAATGCAATTTTGGGCAGTATCTTGCAGGGCCATAATTTTGGATTGACATATATTCAACCTTCGATTTTCAATAATTTGGTACAAATCTATGCATATTATCAGAATCAGTCACGAGAAACAGGTTGTAAATCCCCATCTGACAGCAGCAAGCATGAAAATTACTATATTTTCCCAATTTTTTTGTCATTTTTCATGACTCCTATTAACCTCTTCAATATAAGTCTCCACATATGTTATTATTGATTTTGTAAGATTTCCAGCAGCACTAAGTATGACAAGGAGCTCTTGCAATGTAATAGGTGCTATCCACCTTTTTTGGCCTTCAAAAAGTACTGAAAATTTATAAAAAATTACGCCAAACTTGACTTTGTGCGCCCATAAATTTGCACAGAATTTCCATCATAACCACCGATTTTCATTTGTTTGATGCAAATTTATGCACCCTATCAAAATACGCCATAGAAAAAACTGTCAAGAACATTATTTGGCGGCTACATGACTCTGAAGTCTGTGATTTTTTCATTGAAAATTATTTTTTGCCCGAATATCGGACGCTGCCCCTGTTAAATCTTGGCAAGAAGTGCCCTCTTTGACCTTGATATTTGCTTAAAAATCACAGATTTTAGAAGGAAATTTGATAAAAAGTGCTCTTTTTGACCAATTCAGGACCCTGCCATGAATTTCTAGAATAGGCCCTGATAATGGATTTTCAACGGAAAGATAAAA
>JAOBRC010377793.1:0-12588 GCA_027575255.1 Scolionema suvaense
TTTAGGGTGGGGGGGTAGTTTTTACCCCCCCCCCATGCAACCAACGTACATAAAAAAGCCCATGCACAATAGGGTTATATGGTTGTGTAAGCTGTAAGCTTGAGTTCATTGAGAATGACACTGTAATCGTAACCTAAACGTCTGACACAGAGAGTCTCTTTTCTTGTCTTGTTTTGAATTTCAAAATTACGATAATAGCCGTAGGCACACGACAAAATTGCTTGAGCAATCGGATCACTTAAGCAATCCAAATCCGAGCAATCAGTGTGACTACGGACATTGCTAAGTAATCCGACGCACCTGGGTTGTCTCTACCAACTCCATTATAGATAACAATCAGATTGCTCAGATCGATGTAAGTAAGCTGAAAGCTTGCATACATGGATTGCTCAGATACAGATTGCTTCAGCAATCGGGCACCGTAGTCACACCCTGCTTGCTTAGAGTAGTGGACTGCTTAAGCAATCCGGATTGCTTAAGTAATATCCGTGTGACTACGGCTAATGTTATTCGGAACTGTGTTGGTCTTATTTTACTTGAAGTTGTCTGTGGGTAGTGTATTTATTTATACTTGCAGGGAATAGGGAGATCTATGCGAGCATACTATTCTATATACCAGTGCCCACACTTTATTTTCTACCTACGCATTAACTTTTTCCAAATGGGCAAACATGAGGCTACTGATATAAGAACAGAGGAGCAATTAAAAGACAGAAAGAACAAGCCCTGCGAAGATAACACGTTTTAAATGAGAACGCTTGCAGTAAATAAAAAATCATCCATAAAATGATAGTGTTTTAAAGATTTTACACTAACTTTTGTTGTATTCATTTTCTTAGATGAAATGTTTAGAAGTCAAGGAAAATCGAGCAAAACTGAGGAGTTAGAGGAGTTTTTAGCAGGCACGGGAATCTTTGCTTGTACACAAGTATGCCTTCAATATCAGATAATTTTCAAAAGAACATACATTAATTCATGTTTGGGACAAGAATAATAGTTTATACTTCAGCTTGAAATCAAGAGCAAACTAAATTTCCAGGAAATTTCCAGGAAAAATTCAGATATTTTCCAAAAATCCAGGAGTTGCCAGGAGTTTCCAGAAAAGTGGCTACCCTTCTGCAACTTCAGCCGCTTCTCCTGGTGAGAGACATATGTCTTCTTGCAATTGCTTCATTTGCAACATGAGTGAATTGCCTGCAAGTGTAGAGCTTCAGAAACAAATTACATATTTTATATCTCTGACAAAAATAAGATTGCGTTTTGATTCAAGTAAACTGTGGGCAATAAGTTTTGGGTAGTATTAAATAAAAATTTTCAACCCTTTCAACCTCTGTCTTTTTGATTGAATATCCGGAAGGGGTATTTTATTTATCCTATACTTGGCAGGGTTTTGGTTCAAGGTAGAAGTACTGTATATACTTTTATGTAGACTAATAAGTTCTTATCATCGTTGCCATTTTGGAAAGGCACAGAAATGATTTTGGTTTCCTCTCTGATTTCCCTTTTTTCCGTCGTCTGATTACATTACCGCTCCAAGTCTTTCTTTCAAAAATGGACAAATAATATTCTATAAGTGGTTCTCTGAATACATTTGTTGATTACGCATAAAGCTTGAAATCTACAGAGGAAGCATATTGATGATATCATACCATTCTTTCGCAAATCAGTAGCTACTGTTCTCACTTAAGTGGTAAGGAGAAAAAGTAGAACTACACTCATTTATAAGAACAAGTAAATTTGAGCTTGTTCTTAATTTGATTTCAATTTCAATTGTATTGGCAAGTGTGGTACTACAGAATTGATATCTTCGTAAAGGAATCATGTATCAAAACAAAAAGTTATTTATATTTGACTTTGCTATTATACAATCTGAGCTTACTTACGAAATTCCTTCATGCATTTGAACATCATGTTGTTCTTAACTATGTACTTAGATTGATGGTAATTGTCAAGCTAATTTGAGGCTCCTGTTCTTTGAAAATGGTCATATGGAAGAAAAAGTGTACATAGTACGACATAATTCTTATATGAGCCGATCTTTTCATACTAACACTTTTTCGTTCTTAACTAAGCCTCAAAATGAAACCTAGGTTATTCTTAGCATAATCAAATTTTCCTAAGATCTCTGATCCAGCAAAAACATATGATGTTCGTTTGCAAAAAATTGTGGGCTTCACCTGTTGCACTAAAAGAAATTTCTAATTTGGAATTCAGAGGTTGCCAATCTCTCAAGATTCAGGTGTAAACCACGCTTTCAGCGAAACTCCTAAGAAATACTGAGTTGTTATTATGAACTCATTCTTAATGATAAAAATGTGTAAAAAAAGAGTGCCACAAAGTGAGCTGTGAATGCTTCTAACTTCATAGGATGCAAATTTCGTGAGCGTCAGGTATAGGACACGCTACATTGCCCCAGTTTTAAGTTACAACGATGCAATTCTTTATGTCTTAAAATTTTGATCCTGCAAGGTGCATTCCCACTCATTGTCAATTTTAAGTAACTTTGAAATAAAGATCCCCCAAAGTCACATGTTACATAGTTTGATTGCCAACTACTTTCGCTCAGTACCCTTAGAGATTCCCCACTATGTTGACATTCTTGCTTCATTCATTAAATCTGATTGGCTCTTGCCATAGTCTCTCACATTTTTTTAAAAATAATAAACATCATGAACATGTCGTTTTTATTCCCTGTGAAAATGATCGACATTGCCAATTTTGCCGAGTCATGCATCGGACTTTGAACTAGTAAATAGGTCTGGTCAACTTGGTGTGCTGTATTTGCGCGTACATCATTGATAGAGCATGAAGAACTTTCTCATGTTAGGACATTCATTGATAGAGCATGAAGAACATTCTCATGTTAGGAAATTCATTGATAAAGGCCATTATCTAACTAGTAATTAGTAGTACTAGCGAGTTGTTCAAGTCAAATCTGTGCACATTTTTTCCAGGTGTGTGTTTGGGAAGGGGGGTGTAGTTAGCTTGTAATGTGAAGAGCACCTTTGTTCCACGACTGAAAAATCGATGTATATTAGTTGAGGCATTGTCCAACATTAACTACCTGTAACGCCACCAAGCTTGACGCTGCAGGCCAAATGTTTAGGGAATCTTTACTGGCTGGACGTCCTCGTATGTCATTATCAGCAAGTACCCACCCCCTCCCTCTCCATGGACCTTTTTGTACTGGGGTATATTTCACTACGTGACCTTTGTAGCCAACGTGACGGGTAGAAAGAAGGGGGAATCTGTTCAGAACGATTGTCTAGGCTGCAGCATTAACTTCAGAAACTAACTACCATGTTTATAAGATCTACTATTTGAGTTTTTACACTTCTAGCAATTAAACTTATATAATTGTAAATGAATGAATTGTAGAATAGCAAGGCAATTGACATACTCTGCTTCAAAATTCCATCATTTGCCTTCTTTTCGTCGAGCAATTCAGTCAATTTTTCGATAGGATCTTCTTCCTGGAATGTTGCTGCAAGAGAAAAATAAACTTGTTTCTGAAGTGAGACATCAAATAGAGTTGGCCAAAAAGGTTTTACACCTAAAGCGCTAAGTGGAAACATTGGAACATTTTTCCAAAATACACCTCTCTCGTACTTTTTATACATACTGTGCCGCTACTACCATAATTCTGTTTCTGGCAACTTAAACCTATTCAACGTACCTGCCTTAATCAGAAATTATGGCTGGACTACAATTGTGCTTGTGCCAAAGGACCAGTTGATTTTCTGCAGGGATTGTAGGTGCATGTGCACTTCCTACCTTTTATCTGTATCATTTTCTTTTGTGATCGCTTATTTACTCTGCACTAGTTTACAGTGCAAGTTAAACAACTGCTAATGACTGCTGTAAGATTTATACCACTATGTGCCACATCAAAAAATAACATGTTCAGCTAATTAAAGCAGCTCACCAAATATACAAAAATTTCCTTTCCATTGATATATAACAACTTTATTCACCAATTTGCACATGATTTTTCGTCTGGCTCATGGACTAATGTCACCAAATATACAGACCATATATGCAGGATCGAAGGAAATGAAAGCAGGTTATTGTTGGCAAACCATAAATCATGAAACGAATTAGAACCTGCGGATCGGCAACTGGTTCAGGTGTAAAATTAAATCAGCTTGCATTATCTGTATTCCTACTGGGCTCCTTAAGCCAACGCCTAAGATGGGTTTGGGGGTTGGGGGGATTTGAACCTAAAATAATGTAGCCTGCTCACAGCCTCTGCTCGAATCAAGTTGTCTCGGCAAGCAAGTGACGCGCAGTGCGCTTGGTGTGGTACAGGCTAAAAATAATGGAAATTGTTAAAATAGTAGTCGATTATGAGTGGAACAGAACAGCGTTGTATTTGGTGACAAGAACTGAGGAAGTCAATGATGACATCAATATTCTGACGTTCCAAAGCAATCTGCTGTTTCGAGGCTCTTAATACGGATTTTTGATGTCTGCATTACCATCTGTTGCTCAGAAATTTTCGCATCTAAGTCTTGGGCGTTGATTATGTGTTATTTGACTCTACTTGTCTTTTTTGTCAGTAGATATTAAAACACTTTATCATGAAACCCAGTGATTTAATTTTTCTCCCTATTTTAACTGGGCTCTTTTTTTTATTTTTTATTAGTTTATTTTTACTGGAGGTAGCGTATTTGTCTCATACGCAAAACTTGTTTGGATGCTCCGCTACTTTACTAACGACTCTAGCTAACAGTATACATGGACTGAAACGTTTATTTACGAATAGAAAGTAATTATAACTTCGTTAATTGTTTGTGACGTCATTATTAGGGTTCATGGACCAAATATTTTTTTTTCTTAATCGCAAAAGAAAATCTACCACTAAGTACACTTGACGAGCCATTCCCAGGCTTCCTTGCTTTAGTGTTTGCTTCATTTCCAGTCAGGGTAGTAAGAGGTGCATGTTTGTCCCCTTCCCACCCAGAGAGGGCTTAATGCTCACCTGCAGAAGTGCGGCTGTGTCCTGGTAATACGGGTAGATCATCATCGTCATCGGAATAATCTGAAATGAAAGCCCATGTACTCTGTAAGGAATATGATTATTAACTTACTGGGGTATAATGATCAATGATTTCACTGCGTTTGCACATAGGCTGTGGTGTTGGTACCTTAACTTCCTTTTTTTGGTTAGGAAAACAGGAAAATAACCCCCATTTGTGTAAATGGGACGAAAACATGTAAGGCGGAGTGGTGTGATGAACCAAGGCCATATTACATCAAAGTAATCCCTTTGAACGATACTATAACCGTAATTCAAAAAGGTGTCTCGAGTTGGTGGTACTTCCACGTTTCCTATGGAAATGATCAGTTCAGTTTAATTTCTTTGACAAACATCAAGTATCATTTAATCAGATGCTGTAGATGCTTCAACTTGGGAAATACACTGACCTGAAAAGTAGGTAGTGCGGAAAACACAGTGTAATTGGTTGGATAAACTATTTCGCCAGTATGTTATCAGAAATGAAAAGAAGCCATGCATATCATGTGCCGGTTTAATGATATTTCACTTGGTCTTTCAGCAACTGCCACTAAATCCGAGAGAGATCATTTCCCAAAGGAGTTCATTGCACAACGTTCAAGCAAAGTACACACAAAGATCTTAGAAAATGCCTCTCTTGATGTGTCATATCATAGTTGTAAGACACATTGGCAAGCGTTGATTAATGCATGACATCATACATGAAAGTTGAGAACCAGTTTATGTTTGTCTTGGTGTTACTATGAGTGAAGGGCCGAATGTTTGTTTTCGCTTCATTCGTTGTGAAGACGAATATGTTACACCAAAAAATATAGTCACTTGTGCATGCACAGGTGCTAAAAAACAACGCCACTTAGACACTTTCATGTCCTCATGGGCGCTATGTTTCGAGCAAGACCTGCTGAAATGTGTGCCCTAAAAAGAAGCAGAATCGAGACACTTTTCCATAGTCTTTCATCATACCCACTGTTATTTTCAGGTGGCGAACTCTTTTACGAACGCTATGTTGCAGATTTTGTCGTTCGTACTTGGCAAACATACACACTTTTTACTTATAAGAAAGACATTTGTGAAGCCAAAACTCAATTTTGTTAGTAAATGACTGAAAATTGGACGCTAAAACTTTCTTATTATTTTCGTTAAGTGTGAACGTAGCCAAAAAAAATTCGTCGGGTCAGGGTAGGATAAAATTTTCCTTGGTTACCTGCTCATTGACGTTAAGCATATCAACAAACATATATATAGTTAATTCACCTGTGAAAAGGTCCCTGGAAAAAAGTTGCACAACAGCAGTTTCAAGTTTCCTCAGACAACTGTACAATCAACGTACCTTGAGGGAAGAAACTCTCATGGGAAGAAAATTTCGTGGATTACGCGGTTTGGGGGCAAAAACACGAAAATAAATTCTACAAAAATCGTTAAAACAATGCGTTCTTTATCAATTACCTATAAACTAACTTTGACTATCTATTACAGTGACAAGCACAGCACGCGAATATTTATTCCCGCGAAATGCTTTGTTTACAATTGACTGCAAAAATTAATTCCCGCGGAAGCCCGAAATATTTGACTGCGAAAATTAAATCCCGCGAAGGATGTACCCTCAACAGACGGAATGGTCTCGATTTTGAGATCATATATTTTCACATACGTTCTGTGACTCCTAAATCGTGCCCTTGATCAGGAACATACTTTCTTGTGAGAATTGTGACGCACGCATGGAGGTTACTAGAGCGCGAGAATGCTAGAGTGCTAAGGAACTTGCAGGGCACGGAAGGACATAGCGCGTAATTACCGTATCCACTACAACACAAGCAAGTTCCCAAATCTCAAAATGTTCATTCCTTCCCTGATTCGCGGAATTGAAACCTCGCGATTACTTAGGAAGCCGGAAATTACAGCTGATGTTGTAGATAACGAAGTAAAAGCTATGGATATCAAAAATTCCACTACTTTTGGAAATATCCCTCCAAAACTTCTACGCGCTACTGGTGATATTGGCTCTGATTATCGATACCGAGGCCATTCCCAGTGGTACCGCCCCATGTTGAAATTCCGAATGGACGGTACGGGCGTGTTGATACGTAGTGGAGTTGTTAAACAGCCCCTAGAGTGATCCAATTAAGTTCTTGAAGAGGATTGCTCACTGATGTTGAGCTGACAACGTAACTGTGACGCTGATTTGAATTTATCATTTCGATGTTCACCTCAAATGCCTCCGCAACAGCCTGAATGCTCTCATTATCAGCCAAACTTCCAAAGTTGCCAAGAAGCGCCTCACGAAACTGATCTGCATTGGACAGAATGTATTCAATTTCTCTCTGCCACACATAAGTGAAACTGCATGAAAAAAGCAGTCACCGTCTCCACGAGTGTACTCTGGTACCTCAAGCCATTTTCCAGCAAGCTCATGCGCTTTGCCTCTTCAAGTGGGCTTAGGAAGTGACCTTCACTACGAGTCATGTGCCGTGGTTTTGACGATTCTCTTGGCCGTGACGGAGACCATGGTTCATGTGTGGACCGTCGATGACTTCTCTGATTTGTTGAAGATGGCTTCGAAGATGTTTTTGGGTGATTATTGGGAGTTCCAGCAGAGGAATTCTGCCGGCGTCGTTCCTCGGCAATCAGTCTCCATTTTCCTTGCCAATTACGGTATTTGATTTTATACCGGTCCTCCCCAACTTTAATTACTTCCCCAGGAACAGCCTTAGAACGGTAATGTCCCTTTTAAATCCTATTCTTACTCTTTTTCGCTTAAATGAGCACCTCATCCTCAACTTTATAAACTGACGGATGATGCTTCCTTTTGTGACGATCTACCATGGCTTCTTTGGACATGCATCTTTACTTTTTTCGACCGTTTCATCGACTTGCTTTTGCCACTCAGTGATGTTTTCTGGCGGCAGAGGAATGTCTTCAAAGGCACCAGCGTATATGGAAGGCAAATTATTATCCACTCGCCCAAAGAATACTTCGAAGGGAGTCATGCCTGATAGGCTTGGATGCGCTCCGGTGTTGTATTGGAACGCATACAGTTCAAGTTGTTCTGCCCAATTGACTGAAAAAAAATAAAATGCACGGATCACTAGCATGTTGACGCACAATGCTTACGTGTGTAACCTGGAATCTTTCAATCCCTCTATAGTGGAGCTTGAGGTTCTTAACACTTTACTGGCCTTAACCGATTACATGTGTTTTTGTAAGAAATGTTTCATAAGCAACACGAGGCTCAAAGCTTTCAAAAAGTTTGAATAGCTAAGCAACACCCAAGCGTGGGCAAAAATAAAATGTAGAAGACAAAAAAAGACTGTTATAATGCAAAGGAAGAACGTTTTTCTTGCAGGTATAACTTTGTTTTCTCATTTCATTTTGCAACCAACTTTTAACCAACAAATACTAACAAATTTGTGGCAAATAGGTTAAACATTAACAGAATTATATCAAGAAAAGTCTGAAACTGAACCAGTAAAACACAAATTTTCTGTCTGTCTAAGCAAAAGGTAAACAACAATCGGCCCTAGAGAAGAGGAAAACGTAAGCAACACAGAGCCGCAGGCAGGCAAAAAATTGTGTTGCTTATAAAAAAAAGCGTGTAGAGGGACAGGAACTTGGGAACAGGGCGGTCAGGTAGGTCCTGGGCGAAAGACCATCTGGTATAAGGTTAACATGTGTATCTACTTTAATTACGAAAATTTTCGGACGAAAATAATTCGCATCTTTTATTTTCAGACTAACAATTTTCGGACTGTTTTCCAGAAATTTCGGACAATTTCGGACAGAAATTTTTTACTCCAAACTAACGTCAGGAATCCGTAAATAACATATTGTCTGAACTAATATTGAAAGGATATGACTTATTTCATCATAAGTCACTTGTTTTGTTCGAGAAGAATACAGCATCCCATTGCTAGTCCTTGAAGGGATCCTCTCTCGAGTGTATTTGATATACAAGCCACGTCAATATTTAATTGTCTCTGGCATGTTTTAAAAATGATCGTACAATCCTAATAACCAATTGCCGCAAATTGATTTCATTATAGTTTGTTGGAGACACACTTCAACGGAGCACAAATTAATGCCGCTTTCAATTTGTTTCGTAATCTGATTGCCGTACCACCTTCGATTTTTCGCACTTAAATCTGTTTTGCAGAGCTATTTATAGTCAAATATTAAGGGCTGGGACTCAATTGTTAAATTGACAGGAACATACACGGACGAAAGGTTGTTTTCTACGATTGGGCCTTTCTCATTATGCGTCTTTTGACTGGGAAAACGTAAGCAGATAGAGTCTAGATAAATAGTTAAAAAATATGGCAAATCTTGAGGTTGTGCTTTTGCCTCTTATTAAAAATCTGATATTGACAGGTTCAAAAATTTTCCGACTCTGAAATTTTCCGACGTTGAAATTTTTGGCCAGTCAAATTTTCGGACGCAGTCCCTGTCCGAAAATTAAAGCGTCCGAAACTTTTCGTAATTAATTTACTAAGCAAAACCAGTATAAGCATTCGAAATCAAAAATATTAACCCTATCTGACGTAGGGGAGGTGGGGGGCTTTTAGCCAAACCTGCTATATATCGCGGAGAAAAAATTTTTAGGAATTGTTTCACAAACCAAGCTTTATTCTACTGTTATGGAATTTAACAATACGTATTCTGACCAAATTTGACACATTTTGGGCTGAAGGGTCACGTGATTTGAGCAAATTTCCAGATATGGGTAAAAAATTCCTGAAAATTGAAAAAATTGGAAAAAATCCAAATTTTTCAAGTGGAATATTATTTTATTGCTCGAAATACAACGTAAAACGATACAACCAACTGATTAAAACAAATTTCATCAAACTTGAAGCAAATTTTGGATTTTTATGGGCAAAATGTGGATTTTGGGGCAAAGTCGAGCAAAACATGAGCTATTTTACACGTGGTTACGTATGACGTCATATCTCAAGGAGCCTGTGGCGAGAAACAATTCTATCTACTTTTTTGAAGTATTTTCGGGTTAAGGGAGCTTACTAACAATTTTTTGCTTCATAACTACTCCAGAGCGTGAGATAGGGTTAACCTTATTCCGTATGGGGTCATTTTGGCCTTGGCACGTGTGGGAGAGGGATTGATTCCTCCCCCCTCCCACCTAGTATTTCCAGATTAGCTATAGCTGCTACCACCATACTTAGTCTGGTGATAGATCAACATGTAGTGAACAATTTGACGTCATCATAATTTATGCAGCCTATGCAGTTATTTATTCTGTAACGTCATCATAATTAGTAGTGCAGGCATAAGCATAATTAATTATTTTAACTCGGTTTTGATTGTGTTACATTCAAATTCAAATGTAGATAGGCTTAAAGTTCCCAAACTTCTTTGATTTCAGCTTTTTGATGAAGTGTATTTGTTGAAAATGCATGACATTAACCGCACGTCACTTGGCAAAAGGCTGATATATTGCGAACGGGTGAGCCATATTGCACCAAAGTTGTACAGGAGATGCGTAAACTCCCATAACTATAAGCCTAAAAAAGCAAGCTTTGAGCTTTAACATATTTTCCGAAAACCTGAAGGGGGCGGAATCAACCCCATTTGGAATAGAGTTAAAAGGAGCATTATATAAACAAAAAAACTGCAAGGAAAAAAGAACCGGAACAACTTCAAAAACTCTGGACATGACAACTCCTAAATGCGTACAAACGCAACTTAACCGCGTTCAGCATCGAATAAAAGCTTTTTTTCCACGTTCCATGACCACGTTCGAGTTTACCCTGACTTTGCTGGTGGTATGCTGAACTCTTGATCCACTTCACTCCAAGTTCCGTCGCGAATGCTTCAAATACACATGGAATGGAGAAAGTGTCGGTTTTTTGTCGAACAGATGTTGCAGTAAAAATAATGATAATAATAATAACGTAAAATAACCTATGTCCGGTGTAAAGTACCAAATAGTCAATACTCCGTGTACTCATATCGCATTGAAAATCGAACAAAACACGCTACTGTTACGATCAACACACATCGTGCCATACGTAAAGTGACAAATGCTAACATTTGCTCCCTAATTTTCGTTTTGACACAATGAATTACAGATCCGCACAGTATGCAACTCATACCTATGCGCCTGGGGCGGCTATTTAAAAAATTAATCTTGACATAAGATACTTAGTTCGAAGGGGCGCTTGATTAAGCAGGGTTGATTATTAAATTTTGATGATCTTATAATAAGTTTGGTTGGGGGGCATTACGGGCAAACCCTGCTCCCCACCAGTGTGGATCATTCCTCAAACTGAGCGAGAAGGCTGTAAGATGCTATTGACGGCCTAAAAACATAATATCATAAAAAATCAACAATGGGCACTCATCCTCCTTTGAGAACGCCACGAAATGAACAAAATAGCTACGTCCGTAAGAAAATCGTTGTCAATTACTAAATTACGATGCTTGATCATTTTTACTCTTCGTGCCAACATCAACAAAAAATTAATGAAAGAATCGTGAAATGGTTCATTTACAGCAGTTATGCTGCTCTCCTACTTAACACCAAATACTTAAAAAAATAAACAGATCATAAATTTCTATTTCAAAAAACTCAGCAGACAGGAAAATTTTGGGACAGACATGTAAAACATGCTTCAAAAATGACTAAAATTTCTAATAAGCTTCAACAAGGTTCAACACTCTTGACTTCCCAACACAAAAATACACAGAAAAATAATTAACAGATCGGGAAGTCATAGTAAAGCCTCCTTTGCAGTCCTATTTTAACTGGCTGATAAAACTCAAACCATCGGCTCGATTTCAAAGAAACTTTGTGACTTTTCGTAATATTTATCAAGATTTTTAGCAAAAAAATTGTCTTTTTTAAGTCTTTACGACAATAAGGTGATAAGTCCTAGAAACATTACGTTTTAAATTTAATTTTAATCAAATTTGAAGTTTTGGGGGGTTTTTGCGTTTGTATGGATGTTTTTGGTGAGTTAAGTTCTTTTTGAACCAAGTATAACTTAGCAATTCTCGCACACATAGTCACGAATGTAAATATAACGTTGTCACTGTTTTAGTGAGGAATTGCCTTCACTCGATCTCGTTTAATCCTAGAGCCCCAGCAAGCACATGAGAGTGAGATAAAGGCAAAAAAGAATGTATTACACAATCTCCTAGCTATCTACCAAGTTTCATTTTAAAAGAGAAGGGAAGTTGGCAGTTATTTACGTTTGTCGAATGGGGTCAAAAAGTATGTGTGGTGAATATAACTGAGGGAACTAGAGCGCGGTCAGCTATAGTAGAAATTGAAGGTTCGATAATTCCAATATCAATATCTTAGATAAACATAGTGTCCCAAATATACATAGACTCAAGTTCTAAACATCATACATCTCACACGCTAGATTACACGTAGTTAAACCTATTAGACGTTCATAGAAACCTCCCCAATTAGGTGCTAACTCTAAATTGAATCTCCAAGTCACATTTCGATTGTGTACAAAGTTTTGAACGACTTGTGCCTTAAATGTTTTGCCATTGTCTGATACAATCATAGACGGTATTCCGATTCTGCTAAATGCACGGCTCATGCACCT
>JAOBRC010377904.1:0-12587 GCA_027575255.1 Scolionema suvaense
CTCCCCCCTTAGTGCGTACGTACTATGTGAATGGCCCCATTCTGTTCTGTAACGTCATCGTAGATTCCCCACAAAACGCGAGGCAGGTAAGTCAGCAAGCCTATGTTACCTGAATTTTCTTGTATAGAGATTATAGAACTGTATATCCGTATCTTAATATCTGTTCTCTTTATCTCGTACTGGATCTTGTGTAAGTCCCTTCTGGATGAGGCGTGATGGTGTTTGTTAGAAGGACTTGCTGATTAAACATTTCTTCACTAAAAGGGGAGAGGGTTTTTTTTTGTTTTTGTTTTTTTCAGTTTTTACGGTAAGTATTTAGGTGTCTACTAATATTTGAGAACCAACTTCAGCCAAAGTCTTTTTACCCAGCATTGCTCACTCGAAATTTAGCTTCCGCACCACAATCTGCTCGTGAAACTGCTTTTATTTCCTGATTGCCGTAATAAAATGGGATTTTAGACCTCAAGTTGCCAAGTTCCGTAAGTTTCTCTTTGCAAAACAGTATTACGAGATTCCCAGTCGTCTAAAGAAAAATTCGTAATTCACACCTTGTCCTCAATTTTTATGATCTCAATAGGTTTAATTTCGGAGTTATAGTTCTTTTCCAAAGCAATTTAGCTTTTGGTCCTAGTACGGCTCACTCGTGGAGGATATCGAGAAAAGAATCAACAATAAAGAAACACAGGGTCACCACAAAGTTACGGCATCAGTTTTGCTCCTGATGGAAGGCCAACTTATTTACTCCGTTCATCCTCATTGTGCTTCATTGGATAATAGAACTAGTCCTGCCGAGGAAAAAAACGAACTTGAAGATCGATGCTCTGTGGTTCAAAAATGTTATAAAATTTTTCAAAAATTAGCCAAATCTCCAACAGTATACGTTCAAAAGTAAATCCTGGAGGCTATCATTTGTATTCCGAGTCTGCAAAAGCTATTTTCAAAATTTTGTACCATGCAAATAGCAGATTATTCTACAGCCATGTTCGGAATACATTGGCGAGCATGCGCGTTTGCTTAACGTTTGGCTCCACCGACGAAATCGGGAGACTGAGTTGTCTATGCTTGAGACGTATTATTTGTGAGTTTGGAAAATTATGTTGTGGTAATTCATGGTGTCTGTGGGGTGTGGCAGTGCTTACTTTAGAGTGTGGTTTTGGGATTTCTTGATGTTTCATGTGATTCAGAGAAAAAGAGCGCAGAATTCAGTCCACTAACGTAAGTTACTGGAACCTGCTTGGAGACTCATACAAAAGTGGTTCAACGCCTGCGAAAAAAAATGTTTTGAAGCAACTTCAATGCCTTTTTGGGCTTAAAGCCCTGAAAGGCCCTTTTATCATTTTGGCTGAAAAAAATCTTTTCTGACTATTTTTCCTCTCAATTGTACCTTTTAGCTGCATAATCTTAGCAACTATATTCCCGGACAAAATATATTCGGAATTTGCGTCAAAATTGCATGTTGGTAACCCACATGCGAAGGATTGTTGAACGAGGTCCAGACCGGGGCAAATCAGGGAGGGTGTGTTGGATTGCGTTTGACATTTTTGGGAAGCAACTTTTGCAAAACAGCATTTGCATGGTTGTACCAGGCTTGCTAGAACCTCTAAACGTGCGTGGCTTGTATTTTTTTTAATTTTGCAGGTGGATCAATTAAACAAAGACTTGCTGCTCCTTCCATAGCTGAATACAAAGAAGTTGAAATAGTTATTTTCAACTTCCTTGCTGAAAGCAAAATGTCAACATCGTCTCGCTGCTTGATATACCTACTTCGTACCATAAATGGGTTTAGCGGTTTTGACTAGCATTTGGTTCTGTGAGCAAAAAATGAAATCTGTCCATTCTGGATTTTGGCCAAAACCTTAGTCAAATAATGACAAATCAGCAAAACATTGCCAAATTATATGGCCACGAACCACAACCAAGGAAGTTAAAAGATCTTTAAATCTTAAGCCAACTAGAACAACAAGGGACAGCAAGGTTTTCCACTGATCCACCTGCGACAATAGCAAAAAAGGGAACAACTCACGCCTACTTCTAAATATGGAGCAGGCTCGTACAACCATTTTGGCACCCAAGATAGCCTTTTCCGAAATTAAGCAAACAGAACTCCCAAACCGAAGTGCTCACCTTTCCACAAATCGTCATCATACACGCTTTTTTATATAAGCAACACACTCAAATCTTTTAAAGTTTAGCAACAGCCTGGACTAGACTAGCACCAACCTCTCCTCTCCTGCCATCAAAGTTAGGGTGGTTTCTATTAACTTTGATTAAGGGTAGTCGAGATAACGAGGGTCGACTGTACATATTTCAGGCATTAGGTTGGGGAAGCGTTTTTTTGTCTAAAATTCTGTCTGTAATTGTCTGAAATTTCCAGAAAACAGAGCGAAAATTTTTTTCAGAAAAGAACGTGTCCGAATGTTAATTTCATCCGAAAATTTTCGTTATCAATGTATTTGTCAGAAGTGGATTCAGAGATACAGGCTTACTCTAAGGGGATTTACTAAATTCGCATTCTAGAAAGCTGTCTCCTGTATTGCATTTTCTGTAATTTTCAGATGATGTGACTCGTACTCAAGTAAAGCATTTTTTTCTGGCGATCAGGAGGAAAAACGAAGATCAACAAATATGTCATTTAATTATTGCCCATTTTTTTTAGTTGTGACAGAGTTTATTTGGGGTTCAACCAGGGGTGGGGATTTCAATAATTATCTGAAAGAGCTCCCCGGCTTAAACCAGCCGCCCCTCCCCCTCAAACCGGGAAAGGCGCGCTCATTCGGAAATTTGTAATATATGATGTGCATAGGCACTCACTCAGATAGTTTGTATCACTGATGAAAAAGAGAAGAATTATCTTCAGTCAGATATTCCTTTTTTGCTTTTTACACTAGGTGAGTTTACAAACACATTCCGTAATGATTAAATTAAGAAGATCGTTCACTGTTACTAGTACCAACTTTGCATGTTTTGTAATGAGCGCCCCGGCTTAAATGAGCACCCCCTCAAATGAGTGCCCCTTCCGAATGGTAGAAAATTAAATGAACGCCCCCGGCGCTCATTCAGATAATTACAGTATTATTCAAAAGTTGCATTGGAGTGAGGGCTTGAGAGGGACTTAATCGAGTCTTTGCGATATTCGCTGTTCATTTTCTAGCCCAGTCACTCGGCAGTCTCCGTTCGCGCTCCACTTTTACCTCATCGGACTTCTATATTTCTAAGCTACGACTTTTCTCGGCTACCTTAAGGGAAGAAATTTTTGCGTCAAGAAATTTAGCGCAAGAAATTTTGCCAATTGATCTCTCGAAAAGTGCATTTTTCGCGGAAGGAATTTTCGCGAATCGCGAGTTTTATACGAGTTTCGTGGAAGAAATTTTCGAGAACCGAATCAAATAATCATATAATCAAATAATCATTCATAATCAGTTTTTCAAAGCGTAATTGCACTTTCCCTGTCTAATCATTGGGAAACCATCAAAAGAAGTACAAAAAAGTAATATTTGTCTAGAATTTGACCAAAAATAATCGAATTGCACGAAATCTCCTGGGGTTCATTTCGCGGAAGAAATTTTCGCGAATCGATGAATGTGTTATATATATGAGTGTTGCGGAAGAAATTTTTCGCGAATTGGGTTCAAATTCGCGAAAATATCTTCTCGCGAAAATTTTAGGTAATCTTCACTGAGGGACGAATTGCAGATGGCAATCTGCACTGAGGGACGAATTGCAGATGGCAGAGAGAAGAGGTTTGGGCTAGGCCGGGCTAGGCCACTGCTCTTCCAGTCCTTCAACAATCCTTTACTTGTAGTGGATCGGAAAACACAGGGACGGTGCGACGAATTTCAATGTCAATTTCAATGATGTGGGGGGGGGGGGGGGCGGGGGGCTGATGACGTTACACAGTGAACTGATAAGTCAGTCGCACTGTGCCTGAAATATGCATTTTTGGACACGATCCATCCCAATATATTATGTTCAGGATGGTAGGGCGATGCGGTCTGCATTGTCCTGTCCTTTCCTTTGTTTCATTTTTGTACCAGAGCACGTAAGCAAAAGAAAAAACACGGATTTTGCATTCGCAAAACTTATACGGCTGCATGAACAACTGCATGCCTGAGACTTTCTTCAATAAAAGGTGTCATTTGACACCAATGACATTCAGTATCACAATGCGCGTAGCACGCGTTGGTTAGAACAGAGATGGAATAACATTCTCTGGTTAGAAGTTGATGTTCGTACCACATTCCTGTCTCTTTTCCATGACGCAAATCAGGGGAAATTCGTCGCCCCCACTGATGCAAGGTGTTCAGCGTCAATGCGACAACGAAAATTAAATCGTGTTTCCAAACAGTACCATCAACAACGCAAATTGACCCCTTTCATAAGAGTAACATCGTATTTCGCAGAGCAAGTTCACTGAATCAACAAATCCTGCGTTTTCTGTCGCAAGAAAACCTGTTTTTGTGTGTCACTCATCCCGTTATGATGAACCCGCGAAAGTCAATATTCGTTTGTCGGAGGTATGCATAATTATGCTACCATTTTGGTTATCTGAAATATTGTTGATGAAGAGTGCATAAATTTACATGGTAATTTCAATGTAACCTGGCCGTGTCTGATTGAAGAAGATACCAGAGACTTACAGTTTGGTGTTGAGAAAGTCGAGCGGAGTGGCTCTCGTACAGGAAATAGAAACGAAGAGAGTGGAAACATTTTGCTTTGAAATACGTTGCTACTCTACTTACTTACAGTGTTAACGTACAGTTGAGTTAAGTTTACGGCTAAAGCATTTGATTCGAATTCGTACGCAGGCGTCTTTCCATTCACTGAGGCATACCATACCGCTTGCCGAAGGAATTACTGAGCAAGTTGTATGATGAGATTATTCTCATCGGAAAATATTTTTGACGTGGCTGAATGTTGAAACTTCATAGAGCCTAGATATTAGAAACGCCTCGGTTATAAAGTCTATGACTAAGATCTGGAACACGAACGGGTTGGAGTGGTCTACCTTGATCGATTCTTGTTTTTGCTTGCCTAACAGAGTTCTGCTTACCTATATGTCTGGAATTTGGTTTTCGTAGTTTGTAGCTCTATGTTTGGTCTTGAGAACTTCGCTTTGGCACCATTTCAGTGACCCTGATTTAGTCACTGAAACTGCCTCGAATCCTCTGAAGATACTTGCTGTCACCGGTGGTGATGACAGAGATTGAGGACGGAATATATAATGACAAGAAACATCTGGTGAATGGACACGTACAATCGGAGCCCAATTCTGTAGCAGAGATGGGCCACACAGAATTACCAACCAAGGATGCAGACCGACCTTCAAGTCCTCTAAAAGTTCCATCAGTTGATGTAGATTCCGATGGGGTTGATAGTGAAAAAGAGATCGACATTCCAAATGGGAATGTGCTGTTAAAATCATTTACCGAAGTCGACGAAGACGGAAAAGAGATAGAAGAGAAAGCTATTGCTTCCAGTCCAGATGGACGCTTTTTGAAATTTGATGATGAAATCGGAAGGGGTTCGTTCAAAACCGTCTATAAAGGGCTTGATACTGAAACAGGAGTTGCTGTCGCTTGGTGCGAATTGCAGGTGAGATGCTTGTTATGATTTTCTGTCTTTTCGTGGCCACCTAACTCGCCCGCGCGAGCAGCCGCTGTCGTCAGCCTCCGTAATTGGCATGAAAAGCATGTCTTGCTTGGTCAACTTGTGTTTGTTTGTGAAATTCTTCCTTGAATATCGTATTGTTCCTGTCTCACATGGCACGCGACAGAACAATTGGAAATTGGTCGACTGGTTTATAATGAGGTTTTGTGAAATGAGAAGTATGTTGGCCCTTGACATATTTAGCCCACAGTGTTGACCGGCACGCATGTTTGGCTCACGTCACGATCAAAGGGCACCATTTTCTTCCTTTTGTGGCTATTTTTAAATTGATTGGCCTAGTTTTCTGTCGAGCAGATTTTCGTTTGAGGAGCAGTACAAGTCTGCGAGTGGGAGTGATAGGGTTTTGGGTACTCTTTTTTTATGCTCATTTACCTCCATCAGAAAATTACTATGAGGGTTATCAAATGTTAAAGATGAACATTTTTTGGATTGCATATGCTTAAATCTAGAATCTCAATGACTGCCGGCCCTGTTTTGCTTGAATAGAATTTCCGTTTTGTATTGATATGTGAGCCATTAAGGTCAAACTCATTCATCTTCATATTTTTACTTGTATGCAGATGGTAACTTTCTGCCAACTACCTTTATAGATACCTTATCAGACAAAACAATGTCGGACGAAGTATTTGTCACCCCTGGAAAATTTTGTTACTTTTGTCTGACAGATAATGTAGTCCAATTTTAATTTTTCTTTTTTATGGATTTTTTTCTGAGCGAAATATGTCAGCACTTAAAACACATAGCAGTTCTCTTTGGTTTTATTTTTGTGTTTTTGTATCAATGCCTCCTCTTCTAACCCTTTCAACCAATTCAAGAATGATGGGTCTTTCATGCTTTGGGACTGAAATGGTTTCGTCGGACAAAACTATTTGCCAGACAAAATTTTCTTCATCTTCCAAAAAAATTGTCACTTTTGTCTGACGGTGTTTTTGTCCGATAAGGTTATGGAAAGCATGGAGAAGCACACAACGGGTTTGTGTTTTGGTCAAAATTTCATTGGCAACACTTATGAAAAGAAGAACTTTGATTCGCTATTTAAGTTTTGTATCACAGCCTCCTGCGGCCTGTTGCATGACCTTGTGAGTGATGATGTCACTACCAGCCACCCAATATTGCCTCTTGAATGCGACAAGATCAGCAGCAGTTCTTGTATTATCTCCTGGTGTTTGCTAATAAGTATGTGACAAAATCAGGTTTCCAGGCAAGTAACATTGGCTCCTTTCAAAACAATGTGCCATGCGGAAAAGACTCTCTTAGACCTGCAGTAACTTCTATACCAAACAAGGAAAACAACAATAATAATCATAGTAAATAATAACTAGTTTTTACATTAGGCTACTTTCCAGTTCTGTTGTGATCCTCCACAGTTGCAAAGCGAACTATCCTTCAGCAGCTTGTGATAGTTGCATTTGTATGCAAGTTTTTCTGAGACTTAATTTTTGGTGGATTTTTGCAGATTTACCTTTATATATATGATAATTTTGTTGGAACTTTAGTTCATGGCTGAAGGAAAGTACAAAATTTTGCAAGATTTAATTTTTGGGGCTGGGTACTCTAAGGTCATTTTAAGTCACAAGAACTCAGCTTCCACCATTAGATGCTCAACTTTCGCTTGAATATAGTTTTGCCAAGAAACAGATCTTATCCTGTTGGGGTAGACAATTCGTTGTTCTTGAAATATATTTATACAAAGAAATTTGTCTGTTCAATTAGTTAATTTTACAAATCTCCCAGTAGTGATGATAATTTCATTTTCCAAAAGCCAGGCAATTTGGCCGGAATTTTTTTTGCAGATTGAAAATATTTAACTTATTTCTTGGGAACCAATTTGTGCGGTTTAGTTTGAAACAAATTTTTCATGTAATTTTTTTCCCAACGCGAAAATTCATTTGCTTATAACTGCACTGTATTTCGTGACAAATAGAACATCTGAAAAAAGCCGTTTGAAGTTCTACCATGAACTATGATGTTTGTTCTGCTGAATATTGAGATATTATTACCTGCAACTTCCATGTCCACTTTGTACGGTCGATTTTTTTGGTCGATAATTCTATACCTGCTTCTAGGCAAAATACTGTTTTACGCAGTATCTGTGCAGGAAGATTCAAACTTGTTTATCTGGATTGTATCTCCTGGTTGTTATTGAGCATTTCATCTACTCTACTTACATCACATGTGTTGTTTGTTTGAAATGTCAGGCTTTGGGATGTGATTTGTTCAGTACATTTGCCTTATATTTCAGGACCGAAAGTTGAACAAGGCAGAAAGAGCTCGGTTCAAGGAAGAAGCAGATATGTTAAAAACTTTACAACATCCCAATATTGTTCGATTCCATGACTATTGGGAAAACAGCATTCTTCTGAAAAATGGAATGAAGGAGCGACACCTCATTCTTGTTACAGAACTCATGACATCAGGGACCTTGAAGACGTAAGCACTACTGAACTTATTTTATTTTATGACCTGGGTGCGTAATGTTATGTTGTATAGTAGTCACTTCCCGAAATGCGTGATTTTCTGTGGCTAGTAAAGTAAATTGAGGCCAGTACTGACAAATGTTGTATGCTGGAGTGTACTAGGAAGTGTGTACTGCGTGACGTGACTTGAATTATGTGAGAAGTACAGTGACTCCTACATTGTTTGAACTCGTTGTTATTCCCGGACGCAGCTGTGAATTTTTCCATTGGAATAAGTCAATTGGAAAAATTTATTTGACACCGATTTGATTTGAAATACACATTTTTTGCTACATATAGATTGGAACTTTATGTGCTGATCGATAATTCTGTGCACACATAAGCTTATAATTAATTAGACGTTTTATCTGCTGTATTGTGCATATCTTCACATTTACATGTTTTCATTCTTTTTTTGGTTTGTCCAGATCTTCTTAAGGACTGTTATTTTGCTGTGAAAGTAGCTTGTCGGAGAATCGAATTTATGCTTCTTTTCTAGAGATAGCAGATGTCCTTTCTCTCATGATGTCTTGCACTATTACCCATGTTGCAAAATCATGGATTTTGTGGTCCTTATAATTCATTGCACAAACCTGGGTTATTTTGCAATAATGCAAAATCCCAATGATTTCTGTAAGAAATATAATTGAGCCACTTATCGAAGAGCGTAGTATACTCCAAATGCAATCTATCTCTCCAGTAATGTTGCTCAAAATACTGTGATTTGGCACAGTTTTACAGTTGCGTTGCTTTATTAATTCATAGTTAATTCATAGCTCAACTACTCTCTTGTGTTGGTGCTATCTACACTATTTTCTTTTACTCTGCCATTGTATGTTTTGCATTTGGACAGTAACAAAGGGTATGTGCCTAATTTACCCTATTTTGAAGCATTGCTTAGTCATAATGAGCTTTATCGTGAAGCTTTGTTTAAAGTGATTTTCAAATAGTTGACCTTTTTAGACTTTCACTAAACCTTCAAAAGGCTATGAAGCTACCAATTGCTTACAGCTGGGCATGTAAGGGACAACCAGTCACTTGTTGACTCCCAGAATGACCTGTAACTTTAATATGTATATCTGAGTAGCATTATGTGCATTTGCTGTATGTATTGCTTAAGAATTTAGCTCCAACCTTACACTGGTGTTAAAGTTGCTGAAGAGATTCAAAAGAAATTTCGAAAGTTTTCTTCAGCAGCCATTAAGTTGACTTTCTACGCAATGCTTTCTTTTCTCTGTTGCATCAATGTCCTGCTATTGAATGGATGATATTTTCTTCCTGATTTCTTGAGATAGAGTTAGTCTGTAATGCTTATCGAAGTTAGTTTAAGGTGTGGAGTTCCTGGATTTGAAGGGAGTGGATAGAGCAATTCTTCCGAAATAAGCTGTATTTGCATGCAACTACAGATCATCTATAAAGGAATGTTGTGATAGGCTGGCATTAGGCTTCTTCCTGTTTTCCTAGTTTATAATGAAACTAACATTGTGTCGTTAGTAACATCCGGTCAATCATACAAATTTCTTCTGAAGGTATCTGAAGCGCTTCAAAGGAGTCAAAGAAAAGATATTGCGTAGCTGGTGCCATCAAATCCTTCGTGGTCTTAACTTCCTTCATACTCGCACACCTGCCATCATCCATCGTGACCTAAAATGTGACAATATCTTTATTAATGGTACTACTGGCTTGTTGAAAGTTGGAGACTTAGGCTTGGCCACATTCAAGAAAGCTTCTTTTGCGAAGAGTGTCATTGGTAAGTTTCGCATTTGCAGAGGACTATGATCTGTACTATAATTCTGTCAAGTAGACTTAATTAATTGTTAGGTTCTTTCCTGCAGGTTCTTGACCAAGAGAAGTAGAAAGTATCAAAAATTACATTGAACTGCGTTTTGATCATTCTAAAATCATCCATTTTCCTCATACACTGCAGCTTGGGTTCACCACACTGAACGTTCTGTTTTTGTGTTCATGCCTGTTGATCCTATTTTCCATTTTCTGCTGAACCCAAGTTACAGTTTGTGAGAAGCAAGAACCTGCACTTGTGTGTTCACATATTTTAGTTGTTCTTGTTTGCTCTCTCGTTCAGCACGTCAGTGGCTCTCTCCGCCATGACCACCCGACTTTGGTTCACCTGGGTGTGGCAGGTGGAACATGGAAAGGTTTGATGGTTTCGATTGCTTGCTGCCTCCATTCCCGAAAGACAGAGGCAGACACAGGGGTAAAGTTGATTTTGTAGCAGGAATCAGTCTATCATGTTAAAATAGAGGTCCCGCTTCTCCTGTGTCTGCTCTCAGTCTCCCCCTTGTTCCCCTTTTAATGGTGTTCTGCCCTGAATTTCAGTGCGAGGCCTGACATTTTTGACATTTGTCTCTTGAATCTTTCCTTTTGTCTTTTTCCCTTCAGGTGACCCTGGGCTGGAGGCAGCAAGGATCCACAATGTAGTTAAATTCCACACACGGTGGTGCATGCTCGTGTCTAGTGCAACTTATTTGTTGCCTCGCATGTGTGTTGAAATTTGTTCCGTCGGCTTTTAGGCACACCAGAGTTTATGGCCCCAGAAATGTACGAGGAGCGATACAACGAAAGCGTGGACGTTTATGCTTTTGGCATGTGCATGTTGGAGATGACAACCGGAGAATACCCGTACATGGAGTGTGAAAACCCTGCTCAAATTTATCGACGAGTGACTGCGGTAAGCTTTATTTGCAGTGCCTTGTTGATGAACTGTTTTTTTTTTTACTAAAACAGATGTCGTACCATTTAATTCACCTGTACCTTCTCCCAACCTGCAAGTGTGCCACAGAAACCCCATAATGGCAGCCAAAAAGAGAGACTTATACTGGTTGTGCCTTTGTATTACATTCAGTTCATGATTATCTTCTCCCCATGGATGAGGCTGTAAACTGGTGGATAAATGTGGCTTGAGTTTTCAGCATCTTTTCTGTTAGTGGCAGACTAAAATTAAAGTTTTTGTCTTCCATCTATTATGTCAATTCTGGTTCAGTGAATTTAGTCTGGTATGAGTCAAACTTTTGCATGGTCGCTGTTTTGTGTCAGGCATTGATAGTATAAGTTTTAAGATAACAAAAGCTGTTTTTCTAAAACGGAGGTGTTTTACCATAGCATAACTCCTTTTTTTGTGAACTATAATGCCAACTTGGTGTGAGTTTTGTAACTCTGCCATCAGTTTTGTTTGGAACCATGGAGCAATTAATTCTGAGTGACTGCTTTATTTTTTTTCTCATATACATCTCTGCCTTTGTTATGATCAGTTGCAAATTAAGAAAATGTGAATGTGCCTGAGTTTGATTGCTTATTTACAAGTTTTTATGGTTTCTGGTGATCAGATGTGCAATAACTGAATGAAATATCAGTCGTAGGGTACAATTTTTGAGCTCTTCTGAAGTTGACTCACCCCAGATTTGTTTACTATGTCCACTATGTTGCAGTCAGATAGTAGCGTTTGCTTAAGGGTTTTTAATCTTGTTGTCTGGAGCAAGCCTAGCTTGTGAATTCCATGTCTGATCAACATTAAAAGGTCAGCTCTTGCAAACATGTGCTTGTTTTCGTTAAGTTAAATGCATTCTGGGTATGTTTATCTCATCGATATCTCCTAGTTCGAGAAATATTGAGCTCAAGTAAGCCAGTTTGCTTTTCCAATAATATTCGTTTTCAATGACTTAGGTTTTTCTGCTTCTTGCATTGGCATTTATCTGCTGCATGTCACATTGACTTGCTTTGTTGTGGCAACTCCCCACAATTTTCTGTTTCCTTTCGGAATAGATACATATCTCTTTCTTTGCTGCTATATATCTCTTATACAGACTAAATATTATGGGATTTTTTATCTGCTGTACGTTTGGTTGAGTTCACCATAATTCAGCTGATCTTGTGCAGTGTTGGGGTTTTTTATGCTGATCTGCCAGGAATTTGGATGATTTGAATGTCTGTTAACAGTTCATAATGGTTAGCAGTAGCATCCCATGAGTGTGTTATAGTCAGTGTTTTCTAAACATATGGACACTTTCTTACTGATTGTAAGAAAATGGTATCTTGCTGACTTAATTAAACATCTGGCAACAAAATGTATTCAATTTTGTCTTTTTCTTGCCTTATTAATTAATAAGATCTAAATCCAACCATCACAATTATGATTGTTACATCTCTGTCCCATCTTGGCCTATGCTTATGATTCTAGATGTACTCTTGATCATTATGCTGAATGTTTCTGCAGTGTAGAGTACTGCCTGTTCCAGGGCATATTACAGCATGTTAGGGCAGTGTGCGTTCTTTCCTCAAGAGGGCACTTTTCAGGGTTTCCCGTAGACCATCAACATATGGGGGGGCGGTGCCCCCTTGAAGGGGAGGGCGGAGGGCATTTTTAATGGGGGGCGCCCCGTCGGACTGTCGAAAATATCGCGACGCGCGCGCAAAACAATAGAAAATCGCACTATTTTTGCTAAAAAA
>JAOBRC010378015.1:0-12586 GCA_027575255.1 Scolionema suvaense
ATTACCTGGTTGTCATGGAAGCGCGTGAACCGCATACCGGCAATCTCAGCTGCTCATTATGCAGCTAAGTGCACGGTTGCCGGTGGGCGTCTTGTCGGGCTTCTTGTGATATTATTTGTAAAAAGTTATTTCTCGTCACATGGACAAGAGAATTAAGTTTGGAGTTGACAGTTAGAATTTGCATGACCATGTTTATCAGTCGAGCCCAAGTTGTTTTTGGGTCGGAGTTTTCCTTTAATATTCATACCAAAAATGTCAAGAATCAAGCCAACGGTTTTTGAGTTATTTGGGAAAAACCGTGAAAAACGAACTTTTGAATGCATATAAATTGCCACCTGCAAGCCGAACAAGAGTTTTCCCAGATATGACACATGGTCCGCAAGGTAACTACTATTGCCCAGTAGTTTCACACCAAAAATCACAAAAAAATAATGAATAGATTTTGAAATATTCTTAAAAACCCTTAGACTAGAATTAGTCGTTTTCTTTCTCACTCTTTATGCTCCCCACACAGCCATAACAAGAACTCTGAGTCAGCAATATCAGTGAATGGGAAAACGACTAGAAGACATTGGCACAAATGTATACCCAGGAGCTCATACTCAGCATTGCACTTCCTGGTGTTATCCAGAGACAATACGAGCAGCAAAACGGGTGTTCTCATGAAAACAAAGACAGCAGAAGTCGCACGAACACCTGCTGAAACTCGATGTGATCATACCCCCTGATAAAACTTTGATTTTTGATTAACTTGACAAGTCCATTGTTCAAAGCGCAGGGCGGGATTCTGCCGTGCAGATGCCAATATGTTCTAGTCGTCTCCCGCTTCTCTAGTCTGTTGCGTAAATTGCCGTGTGATGTTCTGAATAAAGGGAACGACTTATCTAGTCTAAAAAACCCTAAAAATGGCTATTTTTGGGCATAAATTGCCACCTGCAAGCCAAACAAATTATTTTTTTCAAAATTCTGGCTGCATCACTTTTCCTCAATTACGGATTGTCACCATCACCAAATTTCAGAAAAACGTATTCAGCGGGTATCCGCGAAAATGTGTTGGTGACAGACGGACGGACGGACGGACGGACAGACCTCATTTTATAGGACTCTTACGCTAAAGCAGGAGTCCAAAAATGGTATGTTCATACAAGCCTTCATAGTAGGTACCCTGCCTACCTTTTCCACGTTTCCCTGTCCCAGGTGTTACTTTAACTTTAAACCTGGAAAAATTCACAAGAACTGTAACATTCAGGAAAATGCATATACATTAATTCAAATCTAAGAATAATGCTTTTGGGCTGCTACTTTCTGATAACAAGGTAATTACTGAGCAGCTACAGTTTTGAAGTTGATACTTGACGAATTTTGTGGATACTGGAATAGAGAAATAATCAAAGACTTATCAGACCAGAGAGGACGAGGTGACATCGCAGGAATAAAAAGATGAGCAGATGCATACGTAAGAATGCGCAATGTAAACACTATAATATGGTAGAGTAAAAGCTTGACCACATCCATTTTCAAGACACACCATCTTGATCCAAAACAGAATCAGAATATTGAACGATGCTAACATTTTTTTTCAGGGCAGAAGGGATTCCGATTCAGCATATTTTGCCACACCCATCAGGAAATCCCCAAAATTATCAAGAGTCGTTGGTCTTACGTAGAATAACAACCCTGATAATATACTAATGAGCAGCAAAAGAAATGACACTTACTTATAGTTTTGCATGCATGCGTATGGTGCACAGACAGGAACTGCGTACAGAAGCAGATCTTCA
Source organism: Scolionema suvaense (assembly GCA_027575255.1). NCBI lineage: Eukaryota > Metazoa > Cnidaria > Hydrozoa > Limnomedusae > Olindiidae > Scolionema > Scolionema suvaense. The sequence goes on from JAOBRC010378015.1 coordinate 1,782, forward strand.
GAAACAGGACAGCCAGTCAATGAATCAAGAATGGAAACATGTTCCTGAATAAATAACATAAATGAAATCATTGTGTAATCAGACACATGCCCCATAATAAAATCAATGCGCTACTGTTTCAACAGTCTTTCTTGAACCCCCATGCCCCCTGTCTCACTGAAATGTAAAATGAACTGGGGGAAATAAAAACGCCCAAAGTACCAGAGGATGCTTTCTTGAGCATAACATGACAAAATATCACCATTCACTAGAAATTTGCAAAAATTACCGACAAAATGAAAACCAGCACAAATTTTGGCCGTTCAATATCAAGGTGTCCCAAATGAGTGGTGCGCACTGGTGGAGGTGATAATAGTTGAATGAACTGGAAGTGTAGTGAACATGAGGTCCCTCTGCAGCAGTATCAAAAAATTATTTCACCCATGGTTCGTCAGCAAGATCTTAGACAGCCTCACATATTACAAAAGACCTCCGAAGTCTTCATACTTCTGGTATAACAGGTTTGAATGTTCAACGCACACTTAAGTAAACTAAAAACTGCCTGCACATATTGAGCCGTATGTGTATGTAGTCCATAATGAATTATGCATATAGTTCATATAAGGCAAAAATGTAGATCTATGCATTCTGCTGTTTCAGGCACAACAACAACTACAAAACACAGCAGTAGAAACAGGTTCTGGTTCCTCGACTTAGCCATCAACAGCAACAGCATTCGGTACCCAATCAACAATACAAACAAGACAGTATACATGATTGACGATCAATCAAACCTTTTCTGTTTCCTCCGCAGCGTCATCCATGTCAGCATCCACAGGCTAGAGGGAAAGGTAATCGTATATTATTTAAATATAATTGATAGTTGTACAGGTCGAATGGCATCCAGAGGGCATATAAGAGAACTTCAACAGCTTTCTTACATAAAAAAAGAAAGAAACCATAATGGTGGACAAAACATCCACAAAATAAGGAACACTCTCTGCAAATGCTCGACAAAATATGAAAGCTGTCACAAAACGGAGGAAAGATTGTTTGCACATCATACACCAGCATTGGGTTAGTATTTCATCTACGCAATAAATGGGAAATTATGCACGTGGGGTGACCATCGTTTTTCGGACAACTGCAAATGAAATAAGTCACATAATTAGTGTACCCCCGCAAGACTGTTGGGCCGGATCAAATTATGGTCGGTGGAATAGGAACAAACATGGCCGACTGTCCAAAATCAAAACAATCCATGGGTGAAACTTTCAACGATCTAATTCATGCAAATATTCTCTTAAAGCTGTGATACCTGTTCCCTCATGGATGGTAGAGAAGGCTTGAAGTCAAAAGATGACAGGTTTCAAGCAGGAAAGCTTTGTTCGGCATGTACTACCTGCTTCATGCAGTGTGGGTTAACCAATGTAAACATTTCTGCGAGATTCTTTGTTTTGGACTCCGTCACCCAGCTGCGCGAACTGGGTTTTGTTCTGCAAATGAACTGGCTGAGCAAGTACGCGCTGTGATCCGGCCCAACAGTCTTTAACATTAAAAACAGCATTTTTATCCCTTCCCATGCCGATCCGAACTGTACCCCTAGGTGGACACCTAGGAGCATCACGACCTATGGTTCCAGTTAGAACCCGAACCAACAAAGTTAACCCCTTTAAAAACTATCGCCAAAAAGGGCCAAATCTGGTGAAACCAGCTTGCAGGCTCAGCACAGGAACGGTTAATTGCGAATCTCCGCATCAGATCAAAGAAGAGAATAACACGTAAGTCATAACGTTTGCACTACAAATCACAAAACGTAATGAAGAGTTCTTGAAACATTATGAAAAAAGCCTAAAACAGCCATTATTGACATAAATTGCCACCCACATGCTGAAGAACAACATATTCCCAAGATTATTATAAAGCATGGGTCATAAAATATGCTTTGTTGCCCTTAACATTCACGGCAAAAATGAAACGAAAAACCATAGTTGACATATTTGGAAAAAACCTGAAAATAGCCATTTCCTCATGTAAATTACCACCCGCAAGCCTAATAAGATTTTCCTCAGACACGGCACATGGTTCATAGCGTACACAGAGATGCCCTTATGAATCACACAAAAAATAACAAATAACGGATGAACCATTCATGACATGTTTGGAAAAAACACTAAAAACCACCATTTTTGGACGTATATTGCCACCCGCAAGCCAAACGAGATCGTTTACTCCTAATATTCACACCAAAAATGACAAAAATTGGATGAACGGTTTTTACTTTATTTGGAAAAAACCATGAAAAACACTATTTTTTGGTGTAAATTGCCACCTGCAAGCCAAACGAGAGTTTTCCCAGATATGAAACATGGTCCACAGCATAAATATCATTGCCCTGTAGTTTGAAACCAAAAACCACAAAAAAGTAATGAGCAGATTTTGAAATATTTGTAAAAAACCCTAAAAATGGCCATTTTCGTGCATAAATTGATACCTCCAAGCCGAATAAAATTTTTTTAAAAAAAATTCTAGCTCGATCACTTTTCCTCAATTACGGATTGTCACCTTCACACCAAATTTCAGAAAAATTCATTGAGCGGTTATCTGGGAAAATGCGTTGGTAACGGACGAAGGACGGACACACCTCATTTTATAGGATTCTTCAGCTAAAGTGGGAGTCAAAAACCCCCCCAAAAAAACTCCGCAGCAATATCCAACCTATAAACAAGCCCAACGGGCACTCAAGCACAGAGAAAATATTTACTTCTGAGGATTATGACAGCTACGATACAAAGCTAGTAATTTGTGGCTACAGCACTTGGAAAAAACATAATGCTTTTGATTGTGACACATAAAATAGCCGCGAAAGACCAGACATGTAAAGAACAATCGTAATTATATGTTGCATAACAGACATATTGAAAGTACAATTCATATTAGCACCATAAATCCGCTTTTGAAGCAGATGCTAATTGCAGGATAGGGGAAATTTGAATAGCCACAGAGAACGCTTTTCCAGCTCCCATTCTATGGTTTCTTGTCAGTTGTGTAGCACTAGGTCAACATTGATGACAGCACAGCATTTGTTCTTCAAAGTACCTTCTACGTATCTGAGCAGGATGCAAGTGAATTTTTTGCCGTGACAAACTCAGCTTAAACTACTTTCATAGCGAATGCATCAAGCCGGAAGATTGCTTGGCAGCGAAATTTTGCTGAATAGTTTAGAAGCAGTGGATTTTCAGAGCACAATTTTCACCATGGATATACTTGATAAATAATGGCGAAAAGTTTCTGTAAAGATTTTCGTTTTAGAACATAATCCTACAAAACATTTATGCATACGAAAACAAACAGTAATATAATTTCCAGTGAGTTTTTATCCTCTCAGTGCCAGCAACATTTACCGCAGTAATAAGTTCTTACCTTCTCAGTGGCTGCAACACTACTATCACCGGCTGATGGAAGAATGATATCACCAGGCTTCGAAAGAACATCCACTTCTTGTTTAGCAGGAAAATTTTGATTCCCTTGCTTCGAACGCTGCTGCTGTTTGGTCTGTCCGTGTTGTTTGTTCTTCATTTTCTTCTTTGGGCCTTTCTCTGGATTAGCAGACTGAAGAGCAAAAGACAGATTATACAAAAAGGTTGGACATATTAAAAGAGTGGTCGAAAATCAATGAAGACAATTCTGGGCAAAAAACCGGAGAGGCAATAATAGGATGATCTCTGCATGCAGCAAGGGCACTTGAATTTATGGGTCTACATCACTTTGCGGTATAGTCTTCGTTCAACGCCCTTACTTCATGCTTCGTATAGGGACTTTGCATCAGAGCTCGATTTGAATGTCCAGCTTGTTTTCCACGCTCCATTGTTAAACTAATTATGCACACGCTGTGTGAGCAAGCACGCTTGCATAATTTATCAGAGGGGCCGCGAATTGGAAACAGGTATGCGTATAGTATGCACTGAGTCAGTTCTGAACGGCAAATCGCTCCCTGATGCAAAGACCCTATAGGATGCTTAAAATCGTGAGGGTCTTGAACGAAGGCTATTCGAGGTAGCTACTGAAATATTGAAGAGCACTGGTAGAACTTTGTACATATGTGATGCTGGACACAAAATTTCTGAAAATATTAGAACATTTGAATCATAAAAATAATGATCTAATTCTTAGAGAACGCTGTTTCTGTTTATATTTTACCTGTAGCAATTGTTGCATCAACTCCCGCTCTTCATCATCTTGATCCTTGTACTTGCTTTTAATTTTTTTCTGTTTACTCTGTAATGAAATTACAAAAAAAAAAAATGATCATAATCATGAATAATATAAATGATGAATTGACTAAATCAGCACTTTCATTGGATACGCACAGCATCAGGAAAAATTAGCCTGAATATGTATACAATCTAGCAATGATCACGCAAACAGGTTGCAGTGGCCAGAAACGGAAACGAGTGCTTGGGCTGAACTAAACTCTTTGTGATTGCGGACAAATGAGCCACTATAAGATATAGACTGCTCCATTATCGGCAAGTCTTCAATGAATTGTAATTAAAGTAGTAAAACAACCACTAGCGAGTGCATCAATCAAATCATAGTAAATATGCATTGCGGCAATGATTAGCAAACTATAAAAAACCATCTAAGGGGAACAGAAGCCAACAGCGACATTTTAACAGAGCATGGAGCTCAAAAAAATATATCATTTCATGAAAAAATCTCTAGTAGTCCTGGATTTATACAACCTCAAAGTCCAGCAGCCACCATCTTGTTACTATTTATGAATGATGTCATTGGGTACTACTCAAATCATAGTTACTTGAAAATCCTACTACCTATGCTCAAATTATCTAATCCTGACTGCAAAAATAGTCAAAGGTAAATTGTTGTGAAGGACTCACTCTTGTACTTTATCACAAAGCACGATGATGTGTCAAGGTAATGGCAATGCTTAGCAATGTCGCTAGTGGCATCGTAAAAAATCAAGATGGTAGCAGCTGGACTTCGGGGCTGAAATATCTCCAGAACTACACAAGCATTTTTTATGAAATAAAAGCTATAAGTCATGTTTGGCTGAGCTCTATCTAGGTTCTGCCCAGGATTTTGTAAGTGCCGGGCAAATGAAACTATGCTGTACAACCGCCCTACTTAAAGGGGAACTAAGGTCAAAAACGAAATTTTAATAGATGATAGAGCGCAGTACAACATGACTTCCAGTTTTTATTTCACGACAAAAGCTTATGTAGTTGTCAAGATAGCTTGTCCTAAAGTCCAGCAGCTACCATATTGATTTTTGATGATGTCATATGGGTACGTTGCTAAGCATCACTATAAGTTATTTTTCCAAATGGACCTGCTACATACCATCTCCTTTTGTTAAAAAATGGAAGAGTGACTCCTTCACTACAACTTCATCTTGAGCATTTTGGTTATGAAGTTTGGATAATTTGAGTTGTACCCACATGATATCATGCATAATTAGTGGCAAGATGCTAGCTACTCAAATTTAGAACTCGATATCTCCAAAACTATAGCAGTTTTTGTCATGAAATAAAAATAGTATGTCATATTTGAATGAGCTCTACCATATACTAAAATTTCATTTTTGACCTTAGTTCCCCTTTAAAACTTAGGGCTTGGGGGCAATGGGTTTGGGATGAAGTCTAAGGTTTTAAAACTTCAACTCCATCTCAAGCTGAAAGTAACTTCAAATTGAAGCTGTCTAGCATCATTTCAAACAAAGTCATGCTCCTAAAAAGGTCAGGAGAATTGAGTGCAGATTGTGTTCACTTAGATGAGAAGTTGAGATCCCCTGTCTATGTGATTGAATGATCAGAAAAATGCTGAAGAGCTTCATGAGTGGTGGGCGGTTAATGATGAGTACTGGGCGGTGCCGCCCAGCGCTGCCCACCGTAGGTAAAACCCTGCTCTATGATCTGCTAAAACTCATTATTGACTACTGTTCCCCTATAAAAATTCTTTCCCTTTCCATCCTTTAGCAGAGACAGTACCGGCAGGGAATCAAAGAAAACTGAGATTAGTGAACCTAGGACAGCTGCTATCTATGATTCCCGATAGGAACAGTACCAACAATATTAACCTTCACAAAGCACAGGAACATTCAAAAAGATAAAAAACCAGATACTTCTCAACGCATAGAGCACAGAAAAGCAAACAAGTATCTAACACTGCCAAACAGGTCAAACAACAATAAACATATACCTTTTGACCACGTTTTGGTGGCTCTTGTTTTAGCTGAGGGGCGTTCTTTGGTTCTTTCTTGGGTTTTGGGCTAACTGGCTCATGATCTTCCTGAACAATGTGACAGAGCAAAATAGAAGCAGAAAACATTCTCCAGGTAAATCTGATTCAATATATTACAATTGTACGTTCGTTTCCCTCAACAAATGAAAAGATATGAATTCCTACAGATCACTCTTCAAAACAGATTCACAGCATAGAAAATAGTGGAACAATGCAAAACACTACGTATTTTACCCATTGAACAAAAATGCAGAGCATAATTTACTAAAGATTTATGGCTGGAAAGGGTGCTCTTCATGTCACAATGAAATGACAAATCAGGAGTCAAATACAATTATGTAACAGTAAAATCCAATTCACACTTCGCTCTTTATAGAATTTGGGAAGTGCGGAGAACAGAACGACTGCGGAACTAACAACTTCAAAAAAGTTATCATCAGCAACAGACACAAGTATCGCAACATGATAACATTTACCTATAGTCGATATGCATTCTTGTTCCTGTAGAAATAACAGCACCATACATGAAAGTGAAAATTAAATGAAACTCTTGCACATACCAAGACTGGGTCTAAACTTGCGTCAGGACTGGCATCTGAAGTTTGCTTATTCCTTTTCTTTAAGTCTCTGAAAGAAAGTAAATCAAAATTATACGTACCCATCAGAAACTGTAAAATGAACACTGCCACACTACATGGCTGTTTTCATCTGGCTTGGTTGCCTTTTCGGCAGGAACCAAATCTTTATCCATCAGGAGTTCAACTCAATAGTATAAAACATGCTAACGAAAAGACAACTAGCGACTGTCTGTAGCGACGCTTTAGAGCTCCACTATCATTTTCATTTCAAAGAATGACTCAAATTCGACAAACTACTCTAAATAAGCATAGTTCACCACTTGTACTTCGAACAAAGTTGTAGATTTTGTCCTAAGTTGGAAAAGTGATAATCCAAGAAAACGTACCTTCTCTGCTTTGCAGACAACTTAGGTTTCCTTTCCTACAAAACATAAGATAAATGCAAGGTGGCATATTTCTAGAAACTCCCATAAATTTAAGGAGGATTAGTGTATCAGACCATAGACATAAAACGTAACTGATATGGACAAACAAAGAAACGCCAAAAGTGAACAGAAGCTTATATACTCAGGTACGAAAAATAGTTTGCTTCTAGTCTAGAGAAGCTTGTAAGGTTCATGTAAAAAGTAGAAAAAGGGAACAAACAAGAGACCCTATTCAGATTATTTTAAAAACCTCCTGAACGACCAGTTTGGGGTATGGCACCCCCAAGACACATACGAGGTTTCAAACGGATACATCACGGAAAAAACATAACTGAAAAACAATGAACAGAATAACAAGAATCTTAACAACGGCTATTTGAGGACTCGGAAACAAGAGTTTAACGAGGTACGAAACATGGTCCATATCATGACCACCATCTTTCCAGTTTCACACACAGGAATTACAAACACGTAACAACCAGATCTCTAAATGTTTTTGACAAAGCCAAAAAATTTTCAATTTTGAGCACCAGACACATGAAAAACAAATATTTCAAAATATCTGGCCCCAACCATTTTGCTTAGACCTTGGATTTTCACCTTTTACAAAAAATTCAGAATCCTAGAGTAGTTATCTCGCATGGCGCAGGTGAGGGAAAGAAGGAGGACACAGAGATGGGAGGACAGAAAGGTGGACAGGCCTCAGGTTAAAGGACTCCTCTGCTAAAAACTACTACCAAAATGAAATACAGGATTCCTGAAACATACAAAAAAGGCAGCTATAAATATTTGGTGCAATTAAAAAGAAACTATCATGAAATACCACAGCATTTCTTCAAGTCGACGTTTAAACAAACTTAAGTCAAATGATTTTGCAGTAAAAATTCATCCGACCATTGGACAAAAATTCAAACTAACAACAAATCACCCCAGTTTGGCTTGCAAGGACAGTATGAGCATACTAAAATTTTAAGTGGAAGACAGAACTAAATGAAAACGTCATGCATATTATCTAAATAGAAAAATAAGCCACGCCAGTGATGATTAAAATTAATCAATAATTATATACTACTTTTAAGACACAGTTGGAAGATCAGTCTCCCGCATAGACAAAGAATGTAACTGAAAATAGTTCTTATTGACTCGAGTATTAGATTTCAAAGATGACATAAAAACCACAGTGATGAAGTCCTACTTCGATGCTAGCAGGTCTTCCCAATTCCACTTTTTCACCATCTCCAAGATAAATCGTATTTGACTCTTCATCACCATTCACAGGCTGCGAAGATGTTCCACTGGAAAGCCCTCTGTGCAACTGAAACCTAAAATGTAACAAAGAATAGAAGAGACATCCCCAACACGATTTTGTCAAAATCAGATATCAATTCTTACTCTTGCTGTCAATAAATGCCGCCCTAGACTAAGTGCCAACCACGGCTAAGCGCAACACCAAAGAAGTTGAGTTTGAATAATCACTCAGAAACTAAATTAAGGAATAGTACAGACTTACAAAAGAACAGTTGTACTCCATCATGAAAACAAACAATGTAACAGAAAAAATAAAACTACATAGTCTCTCTCTTGAATTATCACAACAAAACATGTTACATACTTCCCTCCAGAAACATGTTGAAGTTGAATGCTGGTATCAGGAAATAAATTCTCATCATTGTCCGACAATTCAGCTTCAGAAGGTACCTTCTCTATTTCAGCCGACTCTACATCAGGAGAATCTTGCGAAATTTCAGGCTCAGTATTAATTTCAGTTTCTGTCCTATTTGGTTCACAAACTTCAGCTACATTTAAACTGTTGTCCATAGCACCGTTTCCTTTTTCTGAGTTTTTATCATGTACTTCATGCGTTTCAGTAGCACTACAGCATTCCGTAGTATTTTCATTATCAGCCTCTACAACAGTTTCTTCCGCCACATCTAATTTAGTTTCACTTTCAGGCTCATCGTCCGCAAGATCCAATTCTTCCATTTCCTCTGTGGTATCAGTCTAAAACGTAACATGCTAGTCTTAGTCACTACGCAAAATATTGAAACCATGATTCAATAATTATTAAATGATTTAATTATTAAATATAATGATAAGTTCTTCCACAGTACAGTGAATCTAGCTGGATCTACGTCATGTACCAGCAAAGTTTTAGAATAAATGTTTGAGTTTGATAAGATGCAGCCTCTATACAAAATAGGGCTCACTGACTTATTGCATCATCCTGTCAAAGGCTGAAAGGTACCTTTTTAATGCAGTACAATCCTACGCAATTGGAAAATGCTATGTAGCAGGGAACTCATGGATAGGGGATGACAGTTTACGATTCTCCATTGCAGTATGGTCAAAGAACGACAAAATGTTCAGCATATGAACATAAAACAACCCACCACTATGGATTCAGTGTCCTCATCCACAGTTTTCACGCGTCTCTCGTTTGTATGATTACCAACAGATGATTCCTCTAGTTTGAAAAGAACTCCGAAGCCTACTATCAGGTATGATGGTGGTAGGTAATTTCTCTTGCCTCGAATCATGAAACTACCAGTCGTAAGATACTCACCAGAAGGAGCAGTCTTCGATACCTAAAGATGAGAACAACAATAGCAAGGGGATCAGTTGGTCGAATACTAAAAACTACGACAATACAAAGCTCAGTGGAAACTGGCCAAAGATGTCTCTATACTTTTTCAGTCTTCTGCGCATATAGTGCAGTTGGGAGGAATTTTCTAGATGCTCAATTTGAATTATGACTTGCAAACGGTTACAGAAAACAAAATGTTGAAAAAGAACATGCTTACAAGAAACATCTAATACCAGTAGTTTATCTGACTAGTTTCAAAACTTTGAAAAAATAACAAGAACAGATTTCAATGAACTTTAACAACAATATCTGAAACACCAGGGAAAAAGCAAGGCATGGTGAAGTAAAAGCCCTTATAAGAAAGTATCTGAGATCAGCTCTTCTTTCTACTCAGTGCCGCTGCTAGAGGTTGTTTGCATTGTAAACCATCCCGTAGGATATGAGAACAAGCAGGAATCTAAGATCTGTGGGGACATTTCACACAAATTACCTACCTGGTCATGATGGACCCACCAAGCACTAGTGATTACTTTTGCATCCCATGCAGCACTATAACACACTGCCATTGTTCCAGCTTCATTTAGTGTTTTGGGAGGGATTGGTCCAACACCACTGTTCTTCACAATGACACTGCTTGCACCATGCAGATCAGCATGTACATATACATCCCCTATGAGAAGAAGTATCAATCAATTACTCTAAGGGGTACAGAACATTAAAGGAACACAATCACCTAATTTTTTATGAATTGTTTGTGAAAAACACCATGTAAAATTAGCATCCCAAACAATGTTTTTTAGTAAAAGTTGCACATTTCCTACAAACTCCAGGCTTCTTATTTAGACCGCATTTACATGGAGGTAGGGTTGAGATTGCACCCGAGTTGAAATTCAAATCCGGTGAAAATTTCAACTCTCCTTCTGGTGAAGTGTCAACATCTGTTCACATGAACTCGGGAGGGTTGAAACTCGCCCC
>JAOBRC010378126.1:0-12584 GCA_027575255.1 Scolionema suvaense
ACTTCATATAATCACCTTTCACACTTATGAAAAAAGCCACAGCCACAACTTAGGCAAAGGCAATAGCCACGATTATATAAAATAACAACAAAAAAACAGTCACAGGTACAAAAGCAAACGCAACGGTCTGGCAACAATTAAAAACGTAACAGTCACAATAAAAACAGAAGAACAGAATCATAACAATCACGACCAGAATAAAACCATGAAAATCCAAAGCGCAAAAACTAAGATGCCTTTTTGGCCACTCCAACATGACAAGAGCAGAGGGCGGTGGTTCCACTTCATCCCCCTTTTCGGAAAACCAATTTCCAGCTTTATGGCCTTGAAATTTGGACCTCTTATTCTTGCCAATAAATGAGTATGAAATTCCAAATTTTGGTTCCACGGGTGGTCTGGTCTGCAAATTACGCACATTTGCAATATACGGACTGGTAATACTGTTTTCCACAGGAACCAATACAAAAAATTTAAACTTGGGAAAAAACGCTTAGCAATGGGAATTTCCGACAGAAAGTGATGCACAAAGGCTAGAAATATTGCGTTTTAATGTCAGCGCAAGTAAAAAACCCTACTTCTTTCTTCTGATATGTAGATTTTCAAATAAGTCCCCAAAATGGCAACAATTCGGACTTTACCCAGCTTTTGGACCCCCAGCAGCGTGAAATTTATTCAAATTAGACATTGTTTTTTAAAGAGCTCATTGAAAACAATCATCTAAACCCAAAATTGGTGAAAACGGTCGAACAGAACTGGAACAAGAGCCAAAAACGGAAACTTGGGGGAAAAAATGACATTATCCCCATTCAGAAAATGGTCAAGGGACACACACCCCAGTAATAAGTACAACAACCAAATTTGCACCAATGATGCGAATGTAAAGTTTGTCCTCATCTACAAAAATTTTCGGCAATAGCTTAAGCCATTTTTTTTTCTTTTTTTTGCAGTAAACAGTTTAAGACTAGGGGGAGTAGAACCACTCACCTCCCTTAAATGTAAACCGCTAAATCAACCTGCATCGTATCAACTTCACCCGAAGTCAAAGCTTGAGTCCGTTTTCGCACTCAGAAGCTGTTTTAGCTTCGTCAGTTTACTGTTTTCAGAAGACGCTTTTAGTTCCCAAAACCAGTTTCTTCCATTAATATAAGCAAACTTTCCAGACAAGCATTTTTTCGTTATGAAAAGTACTAGCTTGTACTCTGACAAGATACTTGACATTGTTTTTCGCACCAGAATTATGACGAAGTGCAAACCTTTCTAAGCCATAATTTCTGTCTGTCTTCAATATCTATCTACTGTTTGTCCTCATCACATTTATTCCATTTTTTTCTTCCATATCGTAGTTAGTCACATTGTTCGGAAAATCAGTTACAAAAATGGATAATCATTAACATGCATGAAAATACACAGGGACGGCGCCACGAATTTTAAACTGGGGGGGGGGGGGGCTAAAACCAAAAATTTAAAAAATCTTGTGAAAAGCATATAACTCTATCAAAAAAAATTCAATTAGGCAAAAAAAGTGGGGGGGCCACGGCCCCCCCTGCCCCCCCAGTGGCGCCGTGCATGATACAAGAGGCAATACAGTAACCGTATTGGACTGCCGTCTCTCCACCCCATCCCCGTTTCTTTTCAGAGCCTGTTTTCATGAGGCATATATATATTCAACTTTGTGGTTTTCATCTTTATTCTATCTCTTATCTGGGCCAAAGCCGCTGACAAAATACTAAGCGGTTGCAGAGATAGAACCTTCTTGTCATTGACAGGCAGCTCAAAAAGATTCTCAGATGAACGTTCAGACCTTTAGATGATCCTATTGTTTTAGGTACATAAAATTTCCAACCTTTTTTGTCGAAAAAAAAAATCATTATTTTAAGATACTTTACATCACGGTAGCCATTGTGTGTTCTATGACATTCTAATTGAACTATTGAACAATTCCTACTTTATGCCACAGTGATCCATAAGAGTTGGTTACCATTCATGCTGAGTTACGATGCTCAAGTTGAAAAATCTCATGCAAAATAGGATCAAGTTATTGTATAGAACTCACATCTGGTTCTTGAACTGTAGCTGCTAGTAACATCAAAGCGTTTGGAAAAATCTAGAAAAAAGAAAGGTTTGAGAACATAAAACGGAACGCTACATGTGCAATTGCTTACCCTTGTCCTTGGACTAAAAATAATCGCTTCTGCCTTATACACAGTCTACAAGTTGTCACATTAACTTTCTTGGGACCCAGGCGAGTACATATCGAGCGAAGCTTGTTCGGGTTTAGCAGTCAGATGGGCAGTAGCACATCTGATGAGAGATGTCGTGTTGTGCATGCAGTAGGAGTTAGAAGGGACTATACCGCAATGCCTCGAATAAGCGCCTCCCTCGATTAAGCGCCCCCCTCGAATAAGTGCCCACTCTGAAAGTGAATTAATGAATAAGCGCCCACCCTTCACATAAGCGCCCATCCTACAACCTTTAGACACGGGCTTTTATTCAAATTTTTGACAAGAATCTAATTAAGAAAGTAATTCAGGTAGTGATTTTGAATAAACAATACGACTTGTTTTAGCTTCTAATGCTATTTTGCTCTTTTTCATTGTGATAACTGGGAACCTTTTTTGTTTCTTAGATAACTTCCGTATCTATTAATTAATTAAGCGCCCCCCTCAAATAAGCGTCCCCTCGAATAAGCGCCCACCCTGGATCCTTAAAAATTAGGCATTACAGTACTATAGTCTGTCTTGTTCTATACGAGTGTAAATTTAATATTCAATACTACAAGACAGTACTGTGAATTAACACAATCACATATAACCACTTACTTCTTATACAACCTACACAACCAAAACTGCATGGTATAAACGGTATGCCACTTTACTAATCATAACGTCTCAGAATTACTTACAAGTATCTTTGAATATCTTCACTACACATTCTGCTGTCGTTCTGAATAATTGGTAATGAAGTAGGTCATGGTGTACTTAGACAACTCTTAACTATATTCTATGGGGTCTTTTCGACAGTCTTTGTATGCTATATTTCCCAAAGGTAATAATTTTTAACCATTTTCCAGAATTTATGTAGTCAAATGCCAAAAATCAGTCGCTCAGTTGCATGTCACGCAACAAAAAGGCTCATATCTTGAGAATGAGTGGATCACATTGCAAAAATTTTGGCCAGGATGTACGCCAACTTCAATAACTACACGTCTCCCACCCCCACCCCACCCATATGGAATAGGATTAATTTACAAGCCATTTGGAGATACAAAGAGGGTATCCTAAATCGCACAGTAACTTCATCAGTTACATTCTGCAAATGCTACATTGGCATAAATGATGTCCATGGTAAAACTGATACAGAATTTAGAGAAGTCTGTTTTCTAAGGCCCAAAACAGCAATCAAACTGAATTTTTTTTCAAAAGTACATAGCTAATCATTGAAAAGGTATGGCTTTACATAATAATTCATATTCTTTTATTACTAACACGTTCAATGAAACTCAATTGTATTTTTTAACAAAGGAAACACTTTTCTCAGCATTAAGTCTATAAAACGCAACCACATAAAGCACAGAGGCACAACCGGATGTACACAGCATGTCCAACTTCCAAATAATTCTACGACCACAGTCCTGGTTATAGTTATTTAATATGATTACCATAATGTACTTTATTGCATGAAAATTCCGCAGTCTTCTTGGTCAAACATGCATTTCGCGGCATTTTAATTTCGCGGTTCAAGCAAAATTGCGAATTTAGTGGCAGTTTAATTTTGCCGTTCCGGCAAAAACACAAATTTCACTGAACTTTAATTTCGCGAACAAAGTCAAAAATGAAAACAGAAATAACTGGCTTGTTCCAAAGGCGTATTTTTCACTCGTTTTGACTACAGAGACAATAAGTAAATTAAAACATTATATTGGGAAAAACTCAACTGTAGTTCCTTTAATTAATAATTGTCATGTAAATTTTGAAAAGTATGTAAAGTTAATAAATTTAACTCTGGTAATTCTACCCAGATAGTCAGAAATATAAACAAAGAAAACATTTTACAGTTTATAAGGCGAACTTTTCATTTCCATTTAGTTTTTTTTTGCGAAAAAAAACAGATGGTGCATTTTAATTTCGTGGTTGACCTCAAACACAGTTTTTCCATTTCGCGGTTGAACAGGAAATGCATTTTTTGCCGCATTTTAATTTGACGTTTTCATGCCCCGAAATTTTCACGCAACAATACCATATTTGTAGTAGAAAAGTTAGCCGGATAAATGTTTGTGGGCTTTCTTCAAATCTGCAAACATTTGTCCCACAATGCACATTTTTTGGAAATTATCTTTTACGACACTTGAGTAGGTTAGAATTCTATGTTCACCTGCAGATCGAGTTCAAATGGTGAAGCTTTCACAGAGAATTTGAGCAGAGAAAAAGAACAAGCAGGAATAAGCATCCGTCCCGCAATTGATTGTTCTGCAAACAATTTACACAAATAAGGTGCAGTCAGGGGAAAGAGACGATATTGCATTTGCCACCTCAATAAAAACCAGTGCACATATCTGCATTGACAAACAAATGTTAAAATTTTATATCTTCAAGCTTGAATATAACAGAACTTGAATAAATTTTGCACCTTTGCTCGGCAAATATATACACACCTATTTTTGATATATCATACCATGCAACATTGTGTTTGGTTTCTCCGATGGCTACTGTTTCTTCTTTGTCTGGTTCAGGTGTAAGTCTCATGTCCTGGATAGTACCAAATATATACAAAATAAATAGACTGTCAAAAAATCCTGTTAATAGGAACAGATAAAACCTTAGGCAGTTAAAATAGAACTGAGCAAAACAAAACACCATGCTTTGGATCGTCAACCTGAATGATTAGTGCAAAATGACTAACTTAACAACTTCAAAATTCGACCAGGCCTTATTTTAGCCTCCTTTGGCGTACAATTATAAACTACAATCCCCTAAAAATCAATGCCACTCTCTATTAAATTCGTCTCTATTCGTGTCAAGTTGCCACAGACGTGATTTCAAACGTATCCAAGGAAAGAATCGTGCCACCTTAATATTCCCAGCAAACTATACTAACGTAATTAGAAGTAATCAAGAGACTGACCTGATCGTTCCCTTTCTCCACCATTATTCTACTAGTCGAAGCCACAGGACAACTCTGTTTCATTTCTGCTCCGAAAAGTTGATTCAAGGACCAACCTTGAGTAATAACAACAAATATAAGGATTGGAAGGATTGATCACTACGTCTAGACAAAACTAAGAAAATAAAGGAAGCCGGCATGAAAAAATGTCCCAAACAAGCTCATCTTATTTCAAAGAGAGCACATGAACAATTACAGGAGACAAAAGTATTACTTGCATTTCCCAATGATTTAGTTAGTGGTTTCTGTATGACTGTGCATCAAAAATAAAAGGCTCTTGCCTGTACAGTAGATAATGTATGTTAAATCAGCTTGCCAATAGGAAGGAGACATGCACATACCTCCTATTCCCATATGTTTCATGTATATACTAGTATTACCATCAGTTCACTACCAGCTACCAAAGTTTCTGCAAAACTATATTTTGAATACAATAGGACATTCATGATAATATGAAGACTCCTCGTCCTTCTCAAGTGTGTATACATTTTAGTACAACTGGCCTCCTTAAATGTTAAGATGAAAAACGTTGAGTATTCATTTCAAGTACTAATCAATTAGAACGCTTGTTTCCATTATAAATTTCAATACTTTGGTAACGAAATCCGCAGATTCTTTTCGCTTCAATTTGTTCAACAGCACCATAATATGCAAAGCAAACCAGAGCTTGGAGATTATGCTATGAAAGATGAGGTGTGATGAGACGCGTGCTTGTTTTCTAGCACCAGCTGTTGACCAAAGGAGGGCTCAAATTGACACATTGTAAAAACATTTGTTCTAGTTTCACCTAACGAAATATCAGGAATTCGAAAAAAGGGAAACTGACAGCATGCAGAAGCAAACATATGCAACATCCAAGGTCTAGTCGCCGAGGCTTAATTTGCAAAAATCCTTTAATATGAAAAAGTGTGGACTCTGACGAAAATACTGAATTGCTTAAAAACACCAGTACAAATAACAAATTGTTTTCCTTCGCGAAAAAATTTACTAACTCACATCAAGTGACACAAATGAACTGAAGAAATGCTTCACAAAAAATGAGGTTTGAAAATCAAGAAAACAAGCCAACACAGTCCAACTATTTCGGGAAAATACTGAAAATCCATAACTTTTAGAAATTTAGACAAATTTGGCTTATCAGCAAGCTTCCATAGGTAGGGCAGGGGAAGTTACTCTACCTCAAAATGATAAGAAAAGCATGGAGATAAAAAAAATTTGATCTTCAAACTCCTTTAACACACTAATTGGAACTAAAATTGACTGTCCCGGGTAAGGCCCTTGAATCAAGAAACGTCGTTCAGGCATCGGAAAAGTCTATATGACGAAACATATTTGCCAAATTTAAATGAAATGATCCATCTTCATGTTCAATTATGCTTTGACTGGTGCATTGCTTCAAAATTTGCCTTTTAGCTTCAAGTTTTACAACTTTGACATACCCACGGGTATGTACCCTACACATATGAGCACATTATGTTTTTAACTTTTGCATTAATTTTTTTCGCATATTCAGCAAAGGCAAGTGTTTAGGTTCCAAAACAATATTATATGCTTCAAAGGCTTAGCTATCGCTAAATCGGAACACTGATTTCTCCATGTCTTGCAAATTGCTAGAGCAGCTCAAGAAACATCTGGAGAAGAGCATCTTATTATCTCGCTGTTTTCAAGATAACCATCCTATTTCCATAACAGATTACGATTTATGTTTGAATGCATTCCAATCTATCTTTGTTTCCATTATAAATTACAAAATTTACTTCTGTTCTACATTAACACGTTGCGTGCGGAGGACGGGTATTCTCGTTATTGGGACCAGATTCTGGCACCAATCTTCACAGGCTTATTTCAAGCACTTCTGGACGTTTTCAAGCAAAGCCGTTACGTGCATCAGAAAGAGCGTTAAATTTTGAACAAATTTCGTCTAAACAAGTCGCCCTGCCGCGATCGGTGGCTGCGAAAGTCGTAAAATGTTGATTTTTTTTCTTGAATTTTGAGAATTTTTCGATATCCTGCTGCACTCAAGTGTTAATCACTCAATGTTTCTATCTAGATTACATCATTTTCTTTTCACGGTGCATTTCTTGTTTCCATTATAAATTACAGTTTTCCCTAGTTTCTCAGTTCATGCATTAATTACCTCAGGCCCCGAATCACTTCTACTCCCAGAACATGTTAAACACATTGAAATATTCAACAAGAAGCCCATGATTTGCAAGAAATTTGTGTAAGAAAGCAAAATTTGGCATTCTGAAGACAAATTCCTTGAAATTTCTTTCTGACAGAAATGCAGATGTGTCTCCGATATCATCTTGACTGCATGATTTTTGGTCATCAGACAAATAAGCAAGTGGGCAAATATTGGAAAATCATAGTAAGTTAAATACATTCCCTTAAAGCAAGTTTCCACAGGGTGCAATTTTACGAGCGGACAATTTTTTCCATATAGAAAAATGACTAAGCATGCGCACTTCAATTAAGTGATGGATTTCAAGCAGAATTCCATCTCCACAAGAAAGGCGAAGTCAATTCAACTTTCTAGCGGAACCTGAGTTTGAATGAAATCTTGGTTTTGAGTTGAATTTATTGGGTGGAATAAATTTTCTGTGTGGAAAATTCCTCGGTGTAGAAGCACGCTATATATTAGCCAAGGCCGGATTAATACATTTCTGGACAGCAGTGTCTAGATGCAAAAACACATTGACCTTCCAAGGATGTAATGCAAACGGTTTATTTGTGAGACTACCATAAGGAACTTTTAGAAGATCAAATAGGAGGAGGGCAGATGTTTCAGTGAAGACAATTTTTTCCAAAAGCATATTCTGTGTTAAGTTGCATAATGCACAGCGTGCAATTTCAATTATTCAAACAGATCATTAATTGAACATATGTGACTGAGCAGACTTGGGGGCTTTTATACCTTAGATGCAAACATTTTCACGCATCATCTCAGACACGACATAGGGTCCATAACGTAACTATAATACTGCTTTTGCTTTCGAAACAAAATTTAGAACAAAAATAATGAACACATCTTGAAATATTTCATGAACATCCTAAAAACTGCAATTTTTGGCTAATGGTTCAGGCCATGACATAACAATACAATAAAAAATTGGTTGCTCATTAAAAAGTACAAAAAGGTAACAAACAGATCTCAAAATGTTTTTAAAAAATCAAACAAGTAAAACAGCCATTTTCGAACATAATACAAACTGTCAGACACCAGCTGAACGAGAGTTTTCCAAGAAAAAAACACTTGGCGCATATTGGACAGAACTCATATATTAGAACCCTTCCACAACAGTGGGGGTGAAAAAAAACATTGGTTGGTCAGGATGTGTCATTTACTGAAAAGAAAATACTTTATATGCAGAAATGGACTGAAAAAGTATTCCTAGCAATCACGTACAGCTGGAAAAGTTGGTTCCAATTAAAGGGCAACAAGCACTTGAAGAATATCACGAGAAGGAATTAGGTAACAACAGAAATGAATACCTTTTGCGATATGGGCGTGGACCGGATCGAACACTGACGAAATAGTTTGTTTCAACTCCAATCCAGTGGAAGAGCAACTATGATCCTGTTGGAGTAAAGAAAATACTTTTGCATGTGCTGCGTATTTGCACCTATTTGCTACGGTATATCTAGACAACAGGAGTAATAACAACAATGGAGTAGTCTCATAAGTTCAGTGGTTCACCAACCGAACACTTTAGTACTATTCTTTCATCAGTAAATCTTTATTGATAAATAATCAGACTGGATCTGCTAACTGAAATTGGTGATAGATACACTTTTCTTACTTTCAGGCTTTTCCAAGCACCCAATAAGCCTCCACTAAGAGTGATTACACACATACAGTTTCTACCTAGACACTACTGTCTGAGTCTGTTATTCCCTAAGATTGATGAACTCACATTTAGCATTCGGCGTAAGTTTCCTAGTGAAGCAGAATGAGGCACTCTCTGAATCAACAAGAATTTTGAAAGGCCCCGGAGAAAGTCAAAATCAGTTTAAACCTGAATAAAGCAGTTATGCAATCATAGGAAGCTATTTAAATAAAATGTTGGAGTAAAAGCAGTACTCTGTATTTCCGTGCTCTTCTCTATACAATTGGGGAAGGCGATTTTGCGCCTTCTAGAAAGTTGAAAGCAATACTTTCCTGAAAATCAGGAGCTTTTTTCGCAATCTTAGGCTTGGTTCCCACCAGCGTTTAAGTGCGTCTATCTGCGTTTAAGTCAAATGTGTGTTTAACTGACGTCTGATCACTACTTTTAATCTTGCCTATTGTTTCTGCACGTTTATCGGGTGATTTTGAAACGCTCTGATGTTCCCACTGAAGTACAAGAGTTAAACTCGGTCTACATGCCCTATTCTAGAACAAAAAAGGGTCCAAATATCCGACGCTGCCCTTCTTAAATCTTGGCAAAAAGTGCCCTTTTTGACTGATATTTGCTTAAAATCACGGATTTTGGAAGGACATTTGATAAAAAGTACCCTTTTTGACCAATTCCGGACCCTGCCCTGAAATTCTAGAATAGGCCCTAGTCTAGCGGCGCTCAAAGCTCAAACGCACTTAAACTCTGGTGGGAACCAAATCTTAATCACGCAATTAATGGCAGGATGGCATGGGGGGTAAAAATCTCTAGGAGATGATTTTTTTAGTCAGAAGAGCCCACTTAATCACAAGTTGGTTGCAAAATTGACCATTATTGCTTTCGATATTGTCGCATAAATTTCTTTGTGCCCCTGGCCATCCCACAATGCATAGCATGATGACGATTTGGAAAAGGGTCTGTTCTTATTACCAGAAATTCAGAAGAAGTAGCTAACCTGGCAGATAGATCTTAGATGTACAGCAAGTGAATGATAGGAGGAATCGAACAACTGTCTTGCATTCAACAGAGATGACAGACCAGCCTGTGAAGTAAATATACCATAGATGTGAAGAATTATCCAAAACTGACACAATTCAGCCATCAACGACATAAATTTCAGTTTGGAAAAATCCATTTTTTAATTTACATTTATTGATTCCATAGCAACATTGATGGACTGTTTTAACTTCAAAAGGGTACACTTTCAACAGCCTTGGGAAGAACTTCAAATATATTTTTACTGGACAGTCGGGTCCAACCGTAATAAACTAAGTACTCGTAGTATACTACGAGCACGTAGTATACTACCCTTTAAACCGTACTATACTACCGGGTTAGGCTCAATTCAACAAAAAATTTTGTTCCGGTGCACTCACTGCTCGTTCGGTCATTTTCAATGGCTTTCCTTAAAAAATACAGCTCTCCCTTGCATTTCATCGTTGCAAAACAAATTTTTACCATTGCGCTTGATGTGTGTGACCACGCATTGTTTGGCAGAAATTGACTCGACCATTCAAAATTCACTGTATATCTCGCTGGATGAAGCAATGAAGAACATGGCCGTTTTCTGAGTAAACCGTGGTGCCTTGATCACCCAAAAATCAAAGCATTTGATCTTACGGAGGTAGACACTACCCATGGCGTGTATTCAGATTTCTTGATACGTTGCGATCATCATAGCGTAGTATACTGCGTAGACGTAGTATACTCCGAATTTTTGTGGAGTATATTACATGCTCGTAGTATACTACGTACGTAGTATACTACGGTTGGACCCGACTGGACTCCAACACAGTATGGCTTCAGCAAAAACATACATACAGAATAATGCACTTCAAAACTTGAATGGCACATTCAACAAACTAAGGATCATTCAAATAATGGGTAAGAATGTTATTTTCGAAGCATTGTCTAACTTGCCTAAGAATATCAGCGCCAAGATATATTAACAGTGACGATGATTCTGAAGCACTTTAGGTTTCTTCGGGCGCTACCGGCCAGAATAGATTAAGGTACCTATACCATCGACAAGAGTGTGTATGCACTGATTGTTGATTATTATAGACACTTTTTAGGCATCCTACGCAGTATCACCCATTTCTTCGGCAGATCAGCATGTGGTCATAAATTCACAGTCTCACATAATTATCGGCAATTTTGGTTATCCACTTTCCAGTTACAGGATAATCTTAGGCACACTATGTGCATTTTGCCTATGATTTGTAGGCATCGTCGGCAGAGTAATTGCACTGCCTACGAATGCCGATAGTGGCTAACTTTTGCTTGTTACATCGTGGCAGGGATGTTTCCATTTCACTGAGTCAAGTGCTTGCTCTACCTAATTTTCATTGGTTCGATTTTCTTCTTTTGTTTGATGAGCAATATTGTCTGCCTGTTTTTGTTGGGGGTTGTTTTGCACTACTTGTAATTAAATGGCGTAAATACAAGGGTCGGGTATGGGTGTCTAGTGAGCGGGTCAGCCACTTTCTACCAAAACTCTTTACCAATGCTCCTTACCAAGACACCCTGAGATCAGAAATGCCAATATTTGATGTTGCACTCATGCATGATACAAATTAGATAAGGTTAAGCATGCATCGATATCAGACAAAACACAACCGTAAAACAAAGCTAATATAGCAAAGATATGCGGTCATTTCCCCAATGGAAAGGCAAAGAAAAATCTGACAGCATGGAATGGTAAGGAATACATGCTAATTTTTGCCAGCATTTCGGCAACCATAAGCATTGAGGTTCTAACCACAGTCAACAACACAGATATAGAGATTGAGAAATAGAGTCAATCATACCTTCCCAACACACGGCAGAAGCTTTTTCCATGGTGTCAAATTTTCCGTACAAACATTTTCTCTCGACAAAGTAGCATATCGTAAATGTTTTGTTGAATTAGGAGATTCAGAATCCCACAATCCATGGGGTCGAAATGACGTGTTTGGTTGCGATGTGACAGATGTATCAATAAGAACTAGGGCTGAGCAAAACAGGCCAGAGAGGGCATTAGCTAACCCTTTCCATTTCAGGTCAACCCTGTAACAAGAACAGACAGTGAAAGATTATGTTTAGATTGGAACATGGGGTATAGCTGACACAGACTACAGGACAGTAAGAAATTCAATTTCCAGCCAGTAAAAAACAGCTATAACCACCAAAACGGAGCAAGTTTACTATAAATCACATGAAACATATCTTGTATTCCTCTATTGAAGATATGCGATAGGGTCGCATGAATCATTAACCATACAAAAGGTTGGGGGGAGCCCAACAGTATTGCACCTACATACTGTGTTTAACGGAGAACTAATGGGTGTGCAAAAATTTTTCTAATATAAAAGATAATGATAAGAAAATGTCGTCTACACTAATGTTTAAGGTCAGCGATGTTTTGTTGATACGGTTTTCCGTAAATTAGAATCAACATGCTCGTCGCCATCCATAGTGCGAACCCCCTCCCCTTTCTTAAGGGGGGATGGAGCTTTGGAAAAATGCCCAAAAGGGGGGGGGGATAGGAAATTTTTTGTA
Organism: Scolionema suvaense; assembly: GCA_027575255.1. Taxonomy (NCBI): domain Eukaryota; kingdom Metazoa; phylum Cnidaria; class Hydrozoa; order Limnomedusae; family Olindiidae; genus Scolionema; species Scolionema suvaense. Next base: position 12,579 of record JAOBRC010378126.1, read on the forward strand.
AAAAGG
>JAOBRC010378237.1:0-12583 GCA_027575255.1 Scolionema suvaense
ACCAATTCACACCAATTGGTTATTAGGATTGTACTACCATCTTCGAAGCATGTCACAAACCATTAAGAATTTGACATAGATTGCCATCCAAATGCTCTTACTGTAGAAAACGCGAGGCAAAGGATCCCTTCGTGGACTTGTAATGAGATGCTGTATTCTGTGTTTAAACAAATTAGGTGAAAGGAGTGATTTCCTTTGTATCTTAGGTCAAACAGTATGTTATTTACAGATTTCGGACGTAAGTTTGGGGTAAAAAGGAACTGTCCGAAATTCTGTCCGAAATTGTCTGAAAATGTTTTGTCCGAAAATAAAACTTCCGAATTATTTTCGTCCGAAAATTTTCGGAATTAATGTAATCACAAAATAAACTTCTAAAATACTACGTAATAACATCAAAAACACATAACCATGAGAACAACTAAAACTTTAGTGCTGAGTTCGGAACCAAAAGTCTTTCTATGCATAATTCACACATAAATCTTGAATTTAAACTTTTATCACACTCAATCCCTTAATTTTTTTCTCCCCTTTTTACCTGACCAATCCCTCAAAGCTGGAATTTTGCCACTCACTCCAGTATTTGGCCAATTTTAAAAACATGTCAACCCTCTTTACTGAATGGGTCGGTGGAGGGGGGTTGGTTGGAAACTACATCGTCTGTATTTTATTGATGGCAGTGGTGTATGTAAATCTAGTGATTAATATTGTTTCTTCATAACACAGTTCATCACTTAATTTACCTGTATGTCATTCAGAGAGATGGCTACACTCCAAGAAATCATCTTACCTGTTTTCCTCAGCACATCTCTTATTCTTTCAAAACTGGACCAGCCATAGCTATCAAACCCAAAATGTGCAGTCCATAAAGCAGTAGAGAATGTGCGACTGGGAGGCTAAAAGATAAAAAAGATCCTTTTTTTCCATCAAGCATGGAAAAAAAAATAACAGCAAAAAGCAAAACAGTTCCGCCCTATTAAGTGCCTTGATTCTCCCAGACCACATAAATTTCTGTATTCGAGATCCCATCCTTTACCCTTTCACTCCCAGGCAATTCCTTGTTATATTCCTGGAGCCAAAACCAGAGGTTTTCCAGTATCTCCAGAAAAACTGTCCTCTGACAAATAAAAAGCATACATCCTATGAAGCTGATAGTTGGCCCCTTCTTCAATGAGACATAGTACTTTCAAACAATATAAAAAGATATTGTATCCACAATCAAAAAATCAAAAAACAAATTTACGTGTAAACTACGGCAAAATAAATATACTGAAACATAATATTATCCCATTCAAATCTGCATGAATATTCAGAAAAAGCCTATCAAACACTTCACACACAATTCCAAATACAATGAAAGATCAAAATTTCATTAATAGAGCCTAACCACCGCGTTGACAAAAATTGTCATTTTTGCTTCATTATTATTTCTGTGATAATAGAAAGTGAAAATGGCCTCCTATTCATCAAAAGCACTTGGAAAAGGGCAAACATCGATGGTTATTCTGATTCAAGACAAAATTTCTTCAATCAGTGCAGCTTCAATAATTAGGACCAGTTATTTCATGCATATCATGCAAAGAATACAATTTTTCCGAGAGCAGCCATCACCAATCGACACACCTGACAAGGACGTCGGATTCACCCAAATGTGTTTGGCCATAACTCCAGATCAACAAGCTTTTGTGTTTGGGTTTTTGATATCGGTTCACTGGATTTATCTATTTTCCTTCGCGCAGGGGAACTGAGCAGAAAAACACCGTTCACTACGAAAAAATAGTAGTTGATTGGAACAATTGGCAGGCTTTCCCCCAGGAAAGCGAAGAGCTAAAACAATATAAAGCTCATAAACAATATTCTTCCTGCTGGCAGATCTTTCAAAAAGATGAATACTGGTTTCTTTTAGAGTCAAAAAGCTTTAGTGGTTCTTCTGCAATATTGCTTCAAAGTTTGATATCTTTCACAGTTCCTCTGATTCTCAATTTTGTTCATCACTGACATCATATAGGACCGTTTCTTAGGTCCATGGCATTCCTTACTAACTGAGCATTTTAAGGGTTTATTTAAATATTACAAGCAACATATTACACTGCTCTTTGAGGCAGAACAAAATTTAGATTAACACTAGCATTCAATGGCAAGAAATTTAACAAGATGAGATAATTCTACTTAGTCTAATCATGTGTCATGCACTACAATTAAGAACTAAAATAGTAGCAAGCCAAAATTCTCCATGACTTTGAAAGCAGACATCTCTGGAACTACAATAGCTTTTATCAAGAGATAAAACTCTACAGTCGCAAAGTTAAAGCCTTTATAACCACACCAAAATCATTTTAGACCGGTATATTGCTTTAAGGGCATTAAAGAAGGACTTTCCAATATGACACAAGACCTGTGATAGATCTATAGCATTGCTCTGAAGGTTCACACCAAAACCTACAGCGAATGAATTTTGAAATATTTTGGGACATAAATTGCCACCTGCAAGCAGAAAATACACAAGGTTAAAAAATTCGGCTTCATCACTAGGTAACGGACAGAAGGTTAGACAGTTGGAAAAAAGACAGGTCCCATTTCAGAGGACTTCTCTGGTAAAGTCGGAGTCCATCGACATCAGCTATCATTTTGATCAGGGGAACTATCCTCAAAAACTGAAATTTCAAGAGGGTTATGTAGAGCATATCAAATAAGATAGTAAGCTTTTATTTCTTAACTTACAAGATAACCAGTTCTTAACATCTTGTTGGACTCCCGCTTTAGCGGAAGAGTCCGATAAAATGAGGTCTGCCCGTCCGTCACCACCGCATTTTCCCGGATCACCGCTCAATGAATTTTTCTAAAACTTGGTGTGAAGGTGACAATCCGTAATTGACGAAAAGTGATGGAGCCGGAATTTTGAAAAATATTTTTGTTTGGCTTGCAGAAGGCAATTTATGCCCTAAAATGGCCATTTTTAGGGTTTTTCAAAAATATTTCAAAATCCGTTCATTACTTTTTTGTAATTTTTGGTGTGAAACTGCGTGGCAATGGTAGATATGCTGTGGACATATCTGGGAAAACTCTCGTTCGGCTTGCAGGTGGCAATTTACGTACGTCCAAAAATGGTGTTTTTCATGTTCTTTTCGTAGTATCTAAAGAACTGTTCATCTGATTCTTGTCATTTTTGGTCCAAATAATAAGGGTAACTCTGCACATGTTTTGATCCATATGTGATGTCTCCTGAGAATCTTGCTTAGCTTGCAGGTGGCAATTTATGGCCAAAAATGGCGATTTTCAGTGTTTTTTCCAAATATGTCAAAAAATTTTCATCCGATTCTTGTTATTTTTGATCTGAATACTTAAGGCAACTCTGCATATATTATGAACCATTTGCATTGTCGCTGGAATATCTCGTTTGGCTTGCAGATGGCAATTTACATCCAAAATCTGTGTTTTCCATGGTTCTGTCCAAATATGTCAAAAACTATTCATAGGATTCTTGTCACTTTTGATGCAAATACTAGGGGCAACTCTGTCCATGTTATGAACAATATGCAATGTCTCGTGAGAGTCTCATTTGGCATGCGGGTGGCAATTTGCGTTAAAAAATGTCGTTTTGTTGTTTTTTCAAACACGGCATAAATGGTTGATTCATTTTATGGCATTTTTGGTGTGATTCTTCGGATCAACTCTGCAGATGTTATGAACCATATGCCATGTCTGGGGAAAACCTTGTTAAGGTTAGGATTGGGAGTTGTGATGTACGTCCAAAAGTGGCCATATTCAGTTTTTTCCAAATATGTTGAACGAGACTCTTCCTTTTTCCCCCCATTTTTTGGGTGGATCAAAGGGGCGTCTTACTTTATGCTGTGATCCATGCCCTATGTTTTCAGAATATGTTGTTCAGCATGCAGGTTGCAGTTTATGCCAATATTCGCTATTTTCAGGGTTATTTCACAATATTTCTAGGAGCTCCCTTTATCGGTTCTTTGCTGTTTGCTGTGTGAATCTTTTTGGCCACGTCTTATTTTTTTCTTTGATCTTACTCAAGGATTCTCAATTAATTTTGCGGGAGTCCACTAATTATGTGACTTGTTTCTAATTGATATCATCACTGTACAATTCTGAGCATAGCCATTTCCTCAGTAATCCGAGGGTAAAATGCAGACTAAACAAGTCACTTTCAACAGTCAGTACAACATTGCACAGCAGTTCACGTTTCTGGAGAAAGCTGGCAGAGACTAGAAGATAAAAGATGGGATGGCAGAATTCCGCAGGGCGCTTTGAATAATAAGTTCAGTTTAAGGACAAGTTTCAACAGGAGGTAAACAATTTTAAATGCCAGCAGGTATTTAGTGTCATTTCTTCAACATCAATGTTAGCAGAACACCCTTTTTAGATGCAATATGTTTCAATCTGGTATTACAATAGCAAGAGCAACACTGAGTGTGACTTCTGGGTATATGCCTATGCGATCTAGTTGTTTTTCTGTTCACAGGAGTTTCCAAGTTCAGCTTTTTATTTTCAGCCATATCCAAGAGGGAGAATGAAGGACCAAAAAACAACAAGAAACTGTCGTGTGTGACAAACCCGCACTATATCAGTAAAAGGCAAAACAATGTTGAAGATTCGCATTTCAAAGACTAAAACTTGATGTATGTGCAGGAATGGCACAGATTCTGTGATTTCGACGTAAAGTTGTGAAAAACGTGTAGGCCAAGAAACTACGGAGATCAACGACTTTAAAACCTGCACATGTTGCGCATGTATGATATCTCTTCAACCACTGACTATCGATAGGAAGTAGACACAAATCGCGCGACAGATTCCAACAACCTGCTCATGCAGGTTAACTAATACTAGCCTACAGTACACAACATAGCTATCTTCTCAAATAGATCATTAATATACAATCACACTTCGGCATTAAATGAAAGAGACAACTGGAATGTTTCATTAAACGTGGCTTTACACAAAAAAACAATATAGATCACTTAGCTGCGCATCCGCCCGTAGGGACAACCTATACTGCAAAGCGACAGTATAAGAAAGACAACAGCTATTTTTCGTCTTTAAAGGAGAAGTTCGGTCCAGGAAAGAACATAACTTAATTACGTTAGAATCTTCTAATATAATGTAAATAACCATGGGAAGGTACTTCTGAATGGGGTTGGCCGATAATTGTCAAGAAATTTACTGATATACACTCACCACGGTTTTCCATGCTCTTCTTGGAAATGGAGAGCTGGTTTCCCTGTGGATTTGTGACGTATGGTAGGGGACAGGATATTGCCGCCGTAAAGGACAAGCGGCCGTTTCAGAACTGCGCTCACATTTTACTAACACAGCGGTATGTATGGAAGACTACCAAACCACTTCCAAATACTTGAGGACTTGAAAATTCAACTTTACCCGACACTGTTTGTAACACTAGCAATAATGCAGAAGTCTGCCTTGCTTTCTTCCTGCCATGGAAAATATTTACATACGTCTTTGATCCCACCAAGACAGACAGTCGTATAAAACAGCAAGCACTGCTACTCATTTTCCCAATAATAATCTCCCACCAAGCCGCCTGTAGTGCAAGTCAGTTTCCGGTATGAAATAAACATAAGTAGATTTATTGTGATAATTGAGGAGGAAATGCCGCTTTCCTAAGATTTCTACGACTAGCGTTTTCGGGGGTTGAGTGCTGACCATATTTTGTCTACTGTCTTCTGTCTTTACACATGTTCTCTGGCGTATCCTTATTATCTATGAGCCAATCCTATCCCTAAAAAGCGAAAAAGTCATCTGAAAATAGGAATAATATTGATTGTGGGTACAAGGCGAAAAAAGGAGATTTTTCGTCCCGCTGTTACACTTATAAAGCAAGGAACAAATACCGTGAATATCGCAGGGATAGCAAAGGGAGGAAATAATTATAAATTACTCTACATTCACGTGTCATTCCTTACCCCCTGATGAGCAACAACTTCTAATACATACCGCGGCTTAGTGATACTTGATTTTGCCTGTTATACTCCGAAACACATAAAACAAGAGGCTGATGCTCAACAGGACAGGCAAAAGTTGGATGAGTGTGCGCGTCTTGAGATGCTTCTCTGTTCATTATGTAGTGTTCACACTGTTACATTAGCATCAAAGGAATTCGTTTGGAGAACAAAAGTAAATGCGGGAAGCACTTTTTCACGTAATCTAATGCGGACACAAGCTTTCGTGTCCCCCACCCTACGTCACATGCATAATTATAATAGTAATGCCGGTTCGGAAGAAACATAATGGCAGCACATGCATTTTGGCAGTGCGATTTTCGTCACTTTTTAGCAAGATTTTCTCAGATTGGGAGGCAAACCAGACTGAATGAAAAGAATTAGTTAATCACAGTGCCTAAATGTTTTGTTTGAGGCTAATTTTTATTTGGACCGAACTTCTCCTTTAAATCCTGCATGTAGAATAGTCTATGTGCATACCCCATGCTTCTTGTGCTGCTTGATAGCTTCACTAATGCGACGAGCAGTAGCCATACCAGACAAGATCAACGCAATTACCACCACTGAAGGGAAAAGAGGTAGCTATTAATAGCTGATCTCTATTTGGTACATGGGACATATTCTTCTAGGCCATAAATATAGATCAACAAACATGAAATGATTTCTCTCAGATTGTGTTGTGAGGAACTGTTATGGGGAACACCTCTTTAAAGAATTCCATGAGATTTGTCCGGCTAGATCTTCAACATAGCCCCACTATAGATAAGGCAACAAAATCTGTCATTTTCAGAACAAGTGGTAAAGCATAGAACTGCCAAGGATCATAGTGGTCAGGTTAATCAAAAGATGAGAACGGGTGGGACACACTACTTTGTGACTGTGCCCACTCTTTCGAGATTTTGTACAGCAGTCTGACATGAGTAGTGGACATGTCTAGACCATGAAATCATTCTACTAGAATTTCTAGTTTGATATTCTCCAGGTTTGCATAGCGAAAAAAGCTCTTGATCACGATGACTTAGTCGGTATTTCTGCATTGTGAGCAGACATTAGGAACCCATGGCTTAGAAAACAGGCAGAAAAATGCAAAAAGCCCAATAATTTACGACAGAGTTTGTCAGTGAAGCAAAAAAAGCATTTTGCCAGACAATCTAGGACAAAACATACGACACATATGCAAAATACATCATCGTCTCTCCCACAAGCAAAGGACGTATAAGTGCATATGCATTTCGAACTGTAAGGGTTAACCAAGCTTCAGCTATGTGACAGCAAGCCATGTCTACCGCATGCTGTTCACTTTTCTTCCTTTTCTTCCTTATTCACTTTTCACCCTCATTTTTCTTCAAATGTGAAACTGTATTATGTGGCAACAGAGCACAGCAAAAAGCATTTAGGAAACACCATGTTTTACCCATGTAGAAGAAAATAAGCTAAACATTTCTCAGGGTTTTATCCAGGCCCTAAATGATGTCAGATACGGACATCAAGTTTTAGAGATGATCTGCAGCCATTTTTCACTAAAAGTCTTTATTTCAGTAATATAGACTGAAGTAAGGAACAGACTTTTGGAAGGTGTTAACAATTAAACACCAAGTAGAAAAACATACAATGCTTACGCTGCAAGCTGGAGTTCTTACTCTTTAAGGGCATCAGTAATATATATTTATAGTTTTTACAATTATATCCATTTTACAGTGTTTTAGAGTACAGGCACAGTAATGCACAGTAATCATCTCATGCTTAAAATGACCAGGAAGGAAAATCTTTAGCTGGTTATATCTCATGATGTGAAAGTTTTCTCAATGAAGAAAAAACTCAATTGTGACCTAGAAACGGCCCTCAGTAAAAATGGCTGCATAAAACCCTGTTTCCGTAGTTTAATCAACTCACCGATCTTAAATTTTTTCTTCAAAAAATATTTGTAATCACCAGGAGAAAGAAATTGGTACTGGTTTGTTGAAGCAACATTTTTCCTTCTATCACTCTCCGTAGATGTTTCCAGTGTTATACTTGAAGTGTCAGTATATATTCCAAGCCCTGACAAAAAAAAACAAACAAACTATGAATAGCAACTTATATGCACTTTAAATGGCCACCTAGCAAACACATGTATATAACAAGCATTAGCCTTCGTGGCTTCAAAAGATAACAGCATTGGAATTTCTATCCTTTATAAATCTTATTAATCCCAACAACAACAGTCACTGATCCGTTTTAGAAAATCAAATATTGGATATTAAAGGAAAACGCCGACCCCAAAACAAGTTGCGCTCGGCTGATAAACATGGTCATGCAAATTCCAAATTTTACAAATATATCACAAGAAGCCCGACAAGACGCCCACCGGGTACCGTGCACTTACCTGCATGATGAGCATCTGAGATTAGTGGTATGCGTTTCACTCGCTTCCATGACAACCAGGTAAACTATTGATATCAAGCACAAAAGATTTATTGAAGTTCTCATGCGCTTTTATGATGACAGTTTGAATTGCGGCCGGAAACAGTGAGAAGAAGCCAGTAATGGCTGCCAAAGGTCAGGCTGGCTGACTGATAGTGACATGATAACCTTCCAGATTTCGTGCGGAGAAACATGTGCTATAGGAAATAGAACTCATTATTGACCATAGAATTGCTGTTTAATTCGACCTAGGGTCACTTAGTTTTGGGTCGGAGTTTTCCTTTAATAGCGAAGGACTATCAGCTTAGATCCAATCTTCAATGAAAGTGTAGTATTCATTTATCACAGGCTCATTGTAAGACAAAAAAAAAATATGCTAGATTAACGGTTTCACATGTATCTGACCATGACGCAAAGATGTGGAGGAAAGTAAAAAGCATTTCTCATGACTTTCCAAGTATGCCTATTTTCTGTTGATGCAACCAAATGCCATGCAATTCCTGATGTAAAATTAAGGCTTGCAAATAGCGACTGGTCATCGGTCAATAACCTGTATGTTTTGGTCTTCGACTAGTAAGAACATCACTCACGTCGGTCAGCTTGCCCGGCACGAAATTGAGAAGAAAGTCCCGTCCATAATTGCACATTTCCTATTTGACCTCTCATTGAAACTTTATGGTCAACTTAATAGTTCCATCGTCTTCCATTGTTATTACTTCATGCCTGGCTGGCACGTAACACTTCATGCTATCGACAATGTATAAAATTGATCAATTAATTTGCTTACACAAGGCTTCCGAGAAAATTCTTCTTAAAGCAATACAATCAAAAACGAAATTAACAGAGTTGTCCTGTCAAATTCGGGAACTTTGGTCTTCATTTTACGAAAAGCTGCTGAACATGTTTGAATATGCTACTTTTGTCAGACAACGGTTATGTTTAACACACCATCTCCAGAATTCTTTCAACTGGTAGGTTACTATGGCCAGCAGTGTCCCTAGTGATGGTCATAAGTGATCTCATAGCTTGATGTGAATCAAGCTGGGAGGGGTGCATAAATTATCCCAACTTCAAAGCAAGATTTTAGGACCGAAGCTTTTCACCTCAAATAAAAATCAAACTTCATCATTTTTCATATTCTATCCATGAGCAGAATATCATTTTTGACCGTTGTATGGCTTTAAAACCTACATTGGGAAGTCTACACACGCTCTTTTAGAAGTAAAACAATGCGCCGCAATATCAGGGCGTTCAATTTTTCTGTTCTTTGACCCTTACACAAACTATACCCCATGGCAGGGCAAACAAAAAATGCCTTTTAGCATGAGCTTTTAAAGGCTTTCTTTTCTCTCTTTTGCTTGACCACTTATTTCTTGTGATAACATATACAGCGTTTCATATGAACTAGTCATTCTTAAGATAACTGTCGGATTTGTGCCATCGAAGGCCGTGCACGATAAGTGGTTCATTTCCTTGTCTCTATCAACGAGTTACAGTTTCCAGAGTTTGAGTGTCACTTATCTAGTGAGAACCAAGGGCACATCTGACCGGCAGCATATGATACTTGACCGGTAAAACATGCTCATTACTGGAAATACTGGTGACCGGCAATGCTGAAACATTTATTTCAAGGCCAGTAAAAATTTTCTCAATCAAAACTGTAATTTTGGCTACCTTGACAATAATTTACTCCAAACTATGGCGCCATTACCCCACAATGATAAAATACCACTACTGTACATAACTTAATTTAATTGGAAATTTGCACCATTATGGCACAAGCCAGAAAAATCTGCTTACTCTTGTACAAAGAGACAGTGGGTCATAAGTAGACGGACAGATGCGAGTGCCAACAGCTGATATTTTATACCAACCAGTAATTAAGGCAAGATCAGAACTCTACCTATTGTGATCATTGCTGCAGCCAAAGCCAATTCTTGATGCTCTCTTGTATATATTCCACCAGGGACAAAGTTGTATGCCACAGTCGATACCGAGAACAGCAACAACACGATACAGCCCAACATGCCTGCAGCTAATGTCACAGCGATAGGACATCTGTATAACTTTGATAGTATGCATGGGAATATTGATGCAAGATAAAGGCACAGGCACAAACCAGCATAATAACTGTGATAGTCAGATGCATAGTAGAAAAATGCAGAAGCAGCACATCCAAACGACCACCACAGTAAAGAATTTGTCAAGATGCTTTTGTCTGACAAGAAAATTCCGACACAGAATGACATAAGTACCAGAATTCTACAAAGAAAAAGCAATGCATCTTATAATCAATAAAATGCCCAGTGACATGGATGATGAAAATTGATAATAACTTCAATAATAGACTTCGAAATTAAAAAGAATAGGCATATTATATCCCTCAAATAATTTCAATGATACTTTTAAACCCGATATCAAACAGCATAAAACATGCCCACAGTAAATTTCACCGCAAGTTTCAATACTTTCGTCAGAACTCACAACATTTTCAGACTTTACTTCTTACTACAAGTAGGTGCTGAGTATTGCCAATTACGCATTTGTGCACTGTTGACATGCAACTGTAGTCCAGGTCTGTTTGGATATCACTCTCCTTAATTAATATTGAATCCTGATTGATGCTCTTACTGCTAATATCTTTCCTCAGAATAAAAAACACCAGCTTCCAACACCCTCATAAATATATATATAGAGTAGTATTAACTAGTATTATACGCTTAATTGTGCATAAGAAGATAGGTGGTAAGTACATCTTCTTTAGACTCTTCCATATCATTGTTTAAGTTACTTTTAAAAACATATGACAATTCCAGTAGAGAAACGTAAAACATAAAACCAGAATGTTATACAAACAACGATACGATACAGATATGCAGAAAGTGCAGTGCGAGAGTGGAAGCAGAAATCGAGAGAGGCCTGAGAGTGTTCCCATATCCCACCCCACAGTGAAATACTGTCCCGCAGTACTGGGTCCTGGTGCTGATCCTATGGTAAGCGACCCCTGCCGCTAATTAGCCACCAGTCACCGTAATCCCAACCCACCCCTGATATACGAAAGCAGCAACCGGAGAACGTCCATACTATAGAGAAGTTGAAGCGGGAAAAGACCAGAAAATGCATGATGGGAAAATTTGCTGTTCACTAGGTCCACAGGTATTCAAGGTTAGACAGCTTGTAGAACTGAGTTGATTAGGTCTTCGTTTGACTTTCCAAATCGCAAGAAGTCGCCATTGTGTTTGCATACTATTTTATGGAGATAGTGCGCAATGCCTACTTTGCTAGCACCTTGTTTCACCATGCGATAAATCAACGCCTTAGCTTTTGGAATAAAATCTTCAAGATGAAGTGCTGACCAACCTATGCGGAGGAATTCACCCGTAAGAGCAGAGAAGAAAATTTGCCTAGGGTTGTCGCCGTCTAGGTAAAGCATTCGTACTATAAAAAAAGGGAAGTTGTTACGTTTGTCGCATATTTTGTAAATAAATCTTCAATCAATTATTTGGATTATTTGGATATCTAGATTGAGGAATGTTGCATGTGTTCCATGGTGTTCCACTTTCAGGTCCAATTCCGGGTGGTATATGTCCCTACAGCTATCACCGAAAACAAATCCATCGTTACTTGCACACAGATCATCAGTAAATCTCATTGTTACATGGAAATGTCGAGCTCTAGGTTTGTATATATATTTATAAATAAAGACGTCTGAGTTTGAGTACTCTTGATACTATATTCAACGTGCCTAAGAAACGTTTTCGCTCCGTTAAAGGAGCTCTTCGACTTGCGTTGCTTTGCCTGACGTCAGTTTTTGTTGAAAGTGACATCAAATATCATCAATTCACCAGTTTGTGTCATCATGAGCATTGAAATTTGCATAAAATCACGTGATATTTAATTTCTCCACGTCAATAAATTGTTGCTTAGCAACAGAAAACATTTTGAGATGGCGGTCAGTTCAAAGTTGCTCGGAATTTTCTGATAAATTTCTGTTCTGTTTTACGCCGAAAATCCGCATCTTGCCAATGCCATTGCAGTAAGGGAATCAAGCAAAATTTTCCTTTGCCACATTCCCCGAGGTGTTTCTCAACAGGCAGCATTGCGTGTTCGGGATGTTTAATGTGTTCCCGATATAATCGCATCCGATCTCTAAGTTTCTGTTTGCCAGTCCCTGTCTCACCAATGTATTCTTCATTACACGAGGGACA
>JAOBRC010378348.1:0-12583 GCA_027575255.1 Scolionema suvaense
CAGATCTCCCTCTCCGCTACACATTTAAGAGCCAGCAGCTCCAGTATAGCGGAGTGGAGAGATCTGCTCCCAGGTTATCAAAATCTGACTAGCAGAGTTTTTCTAAAGCGTTTGAAAGCTTATTTGGATACAGAGAGTATGTAGAATGAGTTTCATGTCCATTGAAAGTTAAGAAGATTGCTTCCCATTTGCTCAAAAACACCTTTTATGCGATATTTACAGTGCTTCTTGCACTTTTGACTTCGCGTAACGTTATGTGATGGATTTGGTTGACAATAACCTTTTTTTTACCAATAAGACATATGGTCAGGTTAACATGCATTCCAAAATCTGATTTTTTTGACAATTTGCATTTTTGGATGTTTCGAGGTGACGTCATGACATCACACTTGTTGCCTCTTCTAGTCAGTTCAGGTTGCTTACTTTAAAGCATTGTTTCCAATAGATAAAATATGAAGATTCAATTTTATGCAATTTTCTTTGTGTGTCTCTAAAATCGCCAATTTTGTAAATTCTTTCCTTTTTTTTTGCTGTTTCCTTTGTTCTGGGAACCTTATTGAACATGTTGTCAATATGAATTAATCCCATGCCGAGAGATATCTTGAGGGTGCTTTTGTGAGTGAAAGCAATCATTTTTTGCTGTAATCATTGACTTCCCTTCTTGTCTTTGTGACTGGGCCTTTTCTGATGAGTAATAAATCATTCCGTGGAAAAGCAATAGTTTCTTCCTGTTCTAAATCCGCAACCTTGGCGAAGCAAAACTTACACTTTCCATTTTGTCCTTTCAACGCTCCCGTGCTGAGCAAGCGAGTCGGCGAAAGCTGCAAGTATTCCATTATCAGTAGCTTTGCTCAGTGCTTCTTTTCGTGGCTTAGTGTCTAATCTCTTCCAGCACCATTCCTATCTGACCTGAGTGCTTGCAAGTGATGTGTGGACTACAAATTGTACATGATCATCAGTTCATGACGCAGTGATTACTCGTGTGTAATAACGTGGCTGGTAAGACCTTTCCCAATTGTCAATCCAGTGTGTGCGCGATTCAGAGGAGAGTGTATTCTGTGTGGGTGAAAACGAAAAGATCTCGATTTCAATGGAATGAATCTGAGTGGTCCGATTCCCAATGCAGTAATTTTGCGCTCAGAAACATCTCTCTTGTGTAACTTGCAGGGGGTTTTGTGAATTAGCGGAATACGGAATGCGGAAACGGAAACGGCTGCGGAAACGACTACGGAAGCGGAATTGTATATTCTATTACAGACTCAATGAGTCATAGGAGCAAATTATACGCACAATCCCAAAAGGTTTTGTTTCATCTAGAAAATAACCCTTCTATGGGTGTATTGTCGTTCGCAAATAACCTGGCAAGATCTGTATGGAAATTTGTTTTCAGATAAAACCAACACAAAATAGTTTATATCATGACAATGTATAAATGACAGTCCTTGAACGTAAATAAGTAATACAGTACGAAAGCTGAACTGGCGTTTGAAAAAAAAAATTATCATGTTTCCCTTACAACACCTTTTCTTGACTTCACTCTCCTTAGAAACATTTCTAAGTTCTGCTAGCCGTGATCCCTGTTGGAACACCAGCAATTCATATTTTTTTTCGGTTGAGCCATCACGAAAAGGATTACCACATCCAATCAAAGAGTTAGTCCACTGCACAATTTGATGCACGTAGTTGTCAAAACACAAACATCTAACAAGGAAATGTGAAGTAAGCCAGAAAAAATGTCAAAACGCGGCGCACTTGAATATTAAAAACAACAAAACATCGTACAATGAAACACACCTGCGTACTGCAAAAAAAAAAATGGCGAAATAAAATGCACAAAGACATGATGCGTAGAAATGTGATGAATGAACTGTGACACTGTGTTGTGATTGACCTCGTCGAGAAAGTTGCTTCACTCTACTTGCTGTCTATCACATTGTCGTCAAAGCGGTCTATTGCGTTGTTTGTCCTAACGACTTTCAGGTGGGGACTTCTCTATTGAAGTTTATCTTCGGCGGTATCTTCCCCGAAGGCGCCTGCTGCTTGTTCCACGAGACGTGGAGATGTTCACTTCTGCACAAACGAATTTTTAAAGACGCTTTCATGATCGCACCACACGGTCCCCGCACTTACTCCGAATTTAAATCTTTGCGCAAGTTATCTATACTCGAGCTAGAAACTACTCGTACTGGTAGAAACTTTATTAGTTACTGATTTTACTCTTACCTCATTCCTTTCAATTGATCATAAAATATACCATTCCGCTTCCGTAGCCGTTTCCGTTTCCGCATTCCGCATTCCGCTAATTCACAAAACCCACTTACAGGCACTTAATACATATCATTGCCATTCTGGCCATCTCAGGTTGTTTCATGGCTTATTGTCTATCCAGTGCATGAGATATCTTTTGTTTTTCTGGATGGGGCAGCTGTAGAAACGTAGATTTTTATCAAATCAATAATGATTGGTTGAAGTGAAGTGGTCCTATTGAAAGCATCTAATCCAATTAGTTGTTGCATAGATACGGTAAATGTTCGTCATAAACACTATGTGGCTCCATATTACAAATACTATTCATGTGGCCTGGAGTGCTGTCATGAATTTACACCGCGTAAATGTAGTGTTGCTTTTTTTTGCTTGCAGAACCTTCAGCAAAGTAGAATGTAAGTTATATTCTTCCCATTTCAAGGGTGCTGTCACCTGTTGTGCAGGTGTTGTCTGCCTGTTGTGCATTTTTTCACCTGTTGTTTTGGTGTTGTGCATTTTAGTCGTAGCGGCAAAAAATGCGAATTTTTATGGAACCAACAATGATTGGTCGAACCGAATTAAATTACGTATTCGTGCTCTGCTCGTCGCTTCACTATCACTCAGCGCTAGGTTTTACTGAGCCCCTACCCGTCTTAGCCTTTAGGGATTTCGCTCTTACCAGTTGCAGACAGCAGGATTCGAACCCTCGACCTTGTGTGCACAAGGCGACCCCGTTACCACTGAGCCATTCCAGAGCCCTCCAGAGCCTACCTAGCACTGAGTGATAGTGAAGCGATGAGCAGAGCACGAATCCATAATTCGAGAAGACCTTCACTTCGTCAACCTAATTAAATTAATCGGAGACAACAAATTCCGATTAGTCATCGTCTAGATACATCAAATACCACAATGTGTACCGCCTGGCTCAGAATTGGAACAAGCTTTGCGCGATCTTTAAAAGTGTTGAGCTTTTTGTACAGACTCTAACAAGGCTAAGATTGCCATGTCATCAACTAGCCACTGAAACTGGTCGATGGGAAAAGCGCCCAAGAGAACAAAGATGAAACAGATGTTGAAACAGAGCAACACTTTCTTTTCGTCTGTCCATTCCACATAAAGTTCAATCTAATACTTTTAGAAAGATCTGCAAACGTTGCTTTATTGACTTAACTCAAAATCCAGATGAACTCTGGAAGCTGTTTGGCATAGAAGACATAACATTCAGAGATTTAAGTTACCCAAGAGAGATATTAATGGGAACACAAAAATTATGTTGAGAATCAAATCATTCATAACCATTCCATTGGAATCGATACTTTTTCGTCCAGGCTCATACACAAAATACATTCTCCTCTGCAAAAGCACTAAATGCATATTGATGCCATGTTGGCAAGCTTGGCTTGCTGCGCGGTTTATCGCCTATCCTGTTCGTAAGATATCTATTGTTTTTTGGTATGGGGAGCTGCGGAAAACGTAGATTTATATCAGATCAAGAGTGATTGGTGGAATGCTGGTGATCCTATTAAAACCATCTAATCCAATTAGCTATCCCAATGCTGTGGTGATTGTTCGTCAAGCACCACGTGGCTCCATTTCACAAAAAAAATATCCATGTGCCCTAGAGTGCTGTCATGTAGTGGTTAGTTTTCTGCCTCAAATGCCAAAGCCATCATGGCATTTAGTGAAGACTATTTCTAATTTGTGTGTGGTTGACCCATGACGTGCATCTGATATGTCTACCTGGCTTTATTGTGACATGTTGGCAGCTGTTGCTGCGCTGAGCTTATTGCCATGCTGGTAAGCTCAGCTTGCTGTGTAGCTGGTATGTCTGTCCGTGCCTTAGATGTCTTTCTTTGGTAGGTGCAACAAATGTAAATTTCAATAAAACCGGCAATGATTAGTCAACTGTAATTGAATTAATTGGAGACAACTTATCAGATTGGTCATTGCACAGATACTATGAATGCTCACAATACGCACCTCCTGGTTCCAAACTAAAACAATATTTCCTTGGAGCTTCCGAGTATTGTTGGGGTGTCAATTTTGTATCAAGGCATCGTAGCATTTAGTGACAGCTTTTCCGAATAGTCAATTTTGCTCTGCTGTGCAATTGCCACCTGGCATATTGCAGAAACATTTTCAGCCACTGAAATAAAGTAGCCTTCCACAGAAAATTGCCACCTGAAGTTGCTTCAGTGCAAGTCAGGGAATCTGATCACCTGTAAAACTGGATGTCCGCTCGCATATGCAATGCTTTGTATTATCTGCTTTTGGAGTGAATGCTCTACATTGTGTTAATCTGTCCTTTTTCTGCTATTCATGTAATGCTTGGCGCTATTTTATTTACTAGTTGACCTCATATGTATCTTCCTTTCACGTGATACTGTTTTTCTTATCCACACAGATATCTGCAGTATCACATCATCGCATAATGTTACCAAGTCTGAGATGAAAATTACCTTTCGTGATCTGGACCAATTCACGAGTGTTCCATATGAGGAATTTGTAGCCGCTGATACTGCGTATTTCTATTTTGATCCTCCTCCTGATACTCCTTGTGAGCTGGGAAAGTCATGCATTCGTTTCCCGCCAATAGAGGTATGGTGAAGAGACGTTGTTTATCTGCAGATGTTTTTATGTCTTGATGTTGCAGGCATATGTTCGTAATACTTACTTTTATTTTCCAAGATGCATTTCAGTGCATGTCTGTTGATAGTTGCCAGTGTGACCAGCTATCAGGGAAATCAGGGGAATCAGGTAATACTCAGGGAATTGAAATTTAGTCAGGGAAATCAGTTATAAATCAGGGAATTTTTAGAATGTGGGCCGCAAATCAGGGAATTTTGGATATTGCTCTCCTGCAAAAATTCTGATATTGGAATGCGTTGATCAATGGTATGTATCAGCACATTAAAGACTGCTGGGCTTGATCACCGAACTCCTCTTGCGCATAACTGGCGCACCAAAACAGCTGCAATAATCCTTTGTGAAGGGCGCACGCTGATTGGCTGATCAGAGGTTTGTTTTGATATCTCACTCAAGATTCAAAACACTGGTGCCACCACTCTCTGGTCAACTTTCGCGCGTGTTGTTATTGAAGCTTGCTCTTGCGATCAGGAATGATAGCTGGGGCAGCAGAATAACCTATGAATAAATATGACGTGAGATGTATGGTGATCGGCGAAGAAATATCCATGTGCTAACAATTTAATCGAAAGTTCTTGCAGTTTGTTTTTGTTTTCGACGGCTATGTTTGGTTCTGTCCATTTTGGTCAGCGGATGCGATCAAGCCCAGCAGTCTTTAACCGGAGATATTTTTAGTTCAAGATGAAGACTGGCATCTTCTTCTTAGATCATTTTTGCACAAAATTGACATGATCATGATTCGTGCATTTGGTGAATGGCTGGAAGTATCAAATTTGACTCGTGTTTATTTTTGTGTTTTAGTTTGCCTAAATACACTTGCATGTTTGTCTTTTTAATTAGTGTTGTTCGAAGCAGTGTGTTCGAAGCAAATCGGAGAGGTATCAGTAAGTGTCCACATAAGACAAGCAAAGATAAACACAATCTAGAGGGCACTGTACTAAGCCCAGCATGTATGTATTACAAAAGCTACCTGAAAGAAAATTATATGACAAGAACAGGCAAACGTAACTTAACATAACAGTGTGTCAACAAGCAAGAAGTAATACAGGCACAGTCATATCATTAGACTGTCCAAAAGTTCACATTAAGTAGTCTTGATGCCAGGCTGGGGATTTGTGGTGACGTTGTGTGTGCAAAAGGAATTGGTGGTGCCATAATCTCAGGCTCAGCAGGTACTGTCCCATTAGCCTGTGATGCAACCACTAAAGGATCAGTGGGTAGGACATTTTTCGTCTGACATTGTTGACCTGTAGGGGCCTGCTCTGGTATATGTCCTTGGGAAGTTGGATAGTACCTGGCGAATAGTTTTTTGGAAGGTGTGCTTGCATGACAGGTGTAATCACAGGTGCCACTAACCACCTTGATGTCATCTTTGTGGCAAAGAAACTAACAACCATCAGTAGTTCGTTCAACGTGAAGACCATATTTGGAAGTTTCAAGAACCCGAACAAACCTTGGAAGATATAATTGATCGAATTTCTGCTGTCGAGTTGGGTGTCGCACTAGAACTGTGCCAATAGCAACTGGGTCTGGCTTCCTCTTGATGGACGAATTTGCACGTTGTTGTGTTTGGTATCTACAAACTTTGTCTGCATTTTTTGTAGCCTCTGCATCACAATGATTGAGCGCTTTCTTATTTGGAAAGTCAGCTCTTTACCCATCACAGAACATGAAGTTCCCTGGGATAAGACCAGTAGCTACATGTAGCGTTGCATGAGAACCTGTCAGGAAACTGTCTAATGCAGCCTGTGTTGGTTGATTAAGCTGATGGGTGCCTTTCAAGTAGAAGTTGACGTCATAATCCCTCAGTGTGCCAATTCCAGAAAAGGCCTTGGCAAATTTTTACAGATACAACTGTCTCAGCCTGTTGTGAGTGTCGTTCTGTGTAGTCACGTGTTCTCCTGACTGTGTGGCAGAATACTTGTTATGTTACTCGCGTATCTGAGTTGTTCAACCATGCGCAAATTATGCCTGGATTTCCTTCTGTCGAATACGTAGCAATTTATGTGTACTTTTAGAATCTTTTTAGGGTTTTTGAGAACTGAGAAAACAGTAGCTACGTTTGGCATAAGTTAGATGATAATGTGACGCACCAATAAGTTGCTGCTTCTTCAAAGAAATCTGCCGTTTTTGGACATAAATGAAACTTTGATTTGTTAGGGATATATCTTTTACATGATTGAAGACAATGTAGAACAACCCTGCTTGGGTTACTATCGGCCAGGATTTTTTGTCACATGTCCTTACTAATAAGTGCATGACGTATTATCTCAGCAAACACAAATCTGCTTCCTGTTTTTATGTAAAAATCATACGTGGATGGCAGCCCACTACTAAGTGAAATTTTTCTGTGTATTTCTGTGATACCGACAATCTTTCAGCTTTGCAAATGCTCCTCAAATGTTCTTGGAAAAATCACCTTGGCAACATTAACTATAGCTATACTCCTACTTCATAGTTCACACCCCCATTTACAACAACTTCTGTAAAATGACGTGAATGGGGGGTTGAAGAATTTGACCATAAGAATGGGGCTGAGCAAGTTTGTAAATGGGGGGGGGGGGCGTCTCAATATTCTCTGAGCAAAACGAACCGCAGAAGTGGGGCTTATGCTCCCAATTCATAAACTATTGTGGCATCCATAAATGCACCCCACTGGCCTCCACTTGATTGAAATGACGGAACAAATAAGCTTTGTGGTATTTTCATAGTTCGATAGTTGGGTGTATTTGGTACCTTTGTTTTTCGCAGATGAGAAAACCCATATTGGGGGTGTGTGAGAAATTTTATTAATGTTAAAGGGGAACTAAGGTCAAAAATGAAAGTTCAATAGATGATAGAGCGCAGTGAAACGTGACTTCCAGTCTTTATTTCATGATGAAAGCTTATGTAGTTTTCCAGATATCCTGTCCTAAAGTCCAGCTGCTACCATCTTGATTTTTGATGATGTCATACGGGTATGTTGCTAAGCATCGCTATTTCCTTAGTTACCCAATTGCTAAGTTTGTTTTTTCGAATGGACCTGCTACATATCATCACCTTTTGTTAAAAAATGGAAGAGTGACTCCTTCACTGCAATTTGCTCTTGAGCATTTCGGTTATGAAGTTTGGCTAATTTGAGTTATAACCACATGACTTGCATAATTAGTGGCAAGATGCTAGCTACCCAACTTTAGAACTCGATATCTCCAAAACTATAGCAGCTTTTGCCGTGAAACAAAAACCGTATGTCATATTCGAATCAGCTCTACCATCGAATAAAATTTCAATCTAATAAAATTTTGACCTTAGTTCCCGTTTAATGTTGATGAAATGTTATTACTTTTATTGTTGAATGGTCAACTTTGGAGACTATTTGCTAGCAGTAAACTACAGTTAAACCAGCAAGTCCTTTTTATTGGTTGTGACTGTTTTGATGAAATTCACTGAAATTTTTCTCCAAGGTAAGATTGTAGTTACCTTAGAGTTGCGTGTAGCAGCTATTCTCTTACCTTGGTTATGCCGTATATCCATCATACTGTAGATAGTACATTGTTGCACATAGGCTAGGTTTTGCCTTTTCTCTTCCTACCTTCTGTAGCCTTTACTTATTTTGTTGCTTTTCATTACAGAAGATTCAGGTAGATTACAAACGAGTTGTACTTTCTGTAAACCAACTTGGCAATGTTGGCTTCAGTACACTAACTACATTGAAGCATTTTCCCTTACCAGTTTTACTGCAGGCATAATTCTTCTGATACTTCATAATACCAGGCAAGCTTGTGCTTGCATCAGCTGTTCTATACTTTTTGTCTAGTGGTTCAAGAATGCCAAAAGCAGTGATTAATATTTGGCATGGTATGGTAGCGTTCACGTTCACGTTTTGGTGGACCAGTTTTGGCATTAACTTTGTCCAGTTACATTGTTCTGGCAATGTATTTCGCATTGGATGTTCTGCCTTATGTCTTGTGTTAAATACCATGAAATCCCCACGTAACTATGTTTTGTTGAGGAACTGACCTGGGTTTTATACTGTTCCAGCTTTTAAAGGGGCATAGTGTTATGGGTGCATGGCCTGCCCCTCATTCATGCAACTGCCATGTGGTCGCTTGATGCAACTGCAGCAATGTCTTTTTGCTAGAATGCCACAGTCCCTGTTCAGAATTTTGGCTTCAGAGAGTAATGTTTCTTCCTATGTGCAAAAGCGAAGAAAAAGGAAGAAACTAAAATCTTGTGCTATTCTTTGGTTTCAGGCAGCATTCAGCATGCCATTGTATGTTCAGACTGTGAGCCTGGATCTTCATATTGTCTTTGCTAATATTGGTGAATTTACTGGAAGACTCGGTTTTTCTACTCGGTATCGTGTTAAACTCCTCACGAGCGGTGCATCATGGGAAGTGGTAGGAGAGGTCAGTATGTTCATAAAAATTATATGTTCTGCAAAATCAGTAGAAGTTTCTGCTCTGTATCTGTTAATAAGTCATTTGTTTTTCAACCGACTAACGGAAAATGAATAGCATTTTACAGCAAGTTATTTTTTGTGAGGAGAGACATGACGATAAGATTTAATATTGTTATGGCCTTCAGACTTTTCAGTAACGACTTCACTATAATGTTTTCTTCATTGCTACAAAATAACTTTGTTAAAACTTGTTTGTGTTTCATTGTGAATTACATCATCTATTACACATTGGGAACTACTAGTTTACTTTGGTTCGGATGGATGGTAAATTTGTTATCAGACCCATTAGATTAAACCTTTCCATAACATCCTACGATAAAATCAGCATCCTTGTAAATACGTTATATTTTTGTTTTAATTCTATGCCCTATACCTCTTTTTGATCTTTATATGTATAGAGGGATTGATTCTGCCCCCTCTCCTATATTTCTGGAATGGCTATAGCTAAGACCACCTAATACGATTTGATTAGACCAAAATGTAGTAATCAGTTCGACTTTATCACACGGCGGGCAAAATACATAAAGAAAATGTGCAAGTGGTCCGGCAAGTGCTGTCAGTCCAAGACTCTGGCCTGGAATTCGGTTACTGACGTCAGCAGAAAGAAGACACGCTGTGATTGGTTTGCGATTCCCGCCAAAGACGAATCAAAGAAGAAAGATCATGCATGGCGCCACTGGGGGGGGGTGGCCCCCCCACTTTTTTGGCAAATTGAAGTTTTTTTGATAGAGTTACATGTTTTTCACCAGATTTTTTAAATTTTTGGTTTTAGCCCCCCCAGTTTAAAATTCATGGCGCCATCCATGAAGATGGATGCCGATGCAGTAGAGTTTCCAAGCTTTGTGCTAGAGGTTCAATCTCTGTATGGAGTGCAGCTACATATAGAAAGCAGTTCTTGATATCAGCTGGGAGTTAAAAATTGGCTGAGGGCCTGCTCGAAAGCGCTGGATGAGTTTTAGATGCTCTCACAATTTGGGAGGAAGGACTAATGAATTGCCTTTCTGACGCTAGAACTGTTTCATGGTTTGTTGACGCACTCTGACAGGAAACTTCAAAGTTATAAGCTTTTGATTTAGATCTTGCCAAGCGTTTTTTTTTTACAGAATACTTTGGCGTTTGATTTTCAAGTTCGTCATGTTCCGCATTTGCTATACCTTACTTCACGTAACGTTTCTGGTAAAAATAGGCGACCTAACTCGGTACTGAATCTCATACGTGCGCTTACTGGACTCCTTGATAGCGTGTACTGATTAATCAGCCTGAAGCCATTGGGTCCACTACTTCGGAAGTTATCTCATAATGCCAATGCTGTGGGAAGTTTCAGGGTAGCTAGCTTCAGAGTTTTTGGGCAGTCTGACACTTCAGTGCTGAGTGCTAATTAAAACTTCACTTATGAGTGCAAGCTTTTAGTTTTCATTTATTCCAACCCTCCTGATTTGGACGGATATCTTGAGATCAAGCATGAAAAAGAATGAAACTGCTCATGCAGAGCCATGACTGATTCAATTTTCCTATTCCCCATCAGATTCAAGCATGGTGTGTCCTTGCTATGTCAGTAACTTCCCAAATCACCCGGTTTTGGATTATACAAATTTGAAATGCATATATGAGCTTTTATGTAGGAGAAAGTATACGGCTGCAAGGACCATCTTATAATGTCAAGTGAGTTTGATGATAAGACTCAGTTGAGTTTAAATGTGAATCAATGAATTGGATTGGAATCATGCTTGAAGTGGAAGAGGTATGTGACTTTATGTAACTGTAACTGGGTGTGCACGTTCTGTGCTATGATAATAATGAAATGTACCGTAAATCCTAGATTAAGCACTGCGACGCTTATTTAAAACCAAACTTTTTTTATGTGGTTCCAAATCGAGGGTAGCACTTTTAAAAAAAAAGCTGCATACAAATAGTATTGTTATATCTCTGTGAAGAAAATGAACATATTTTTACAGACGTAGTCATTTTGACATAGATACAACATCTTTTGATAAATAAACATGGTCAGGTATAGGCCTAAAATGATTCGTAACCTGTTGATCAATTCTAATTCCTTGTGACCTGAAAGGTCTTGATTGCACTGTCATCCCAGAGGGTTTCATATGAAACATTTCGAGGGTTTCAGGTATGATGAAAACCCCAAATGGGTTTCAATGGAGACCCTTGTAGGTTTATCAACAGAATTTTGGCTTCGATTGAAACCGTGCCATGGGTTTCAACTGATAAATCATAGCGAGTAGGTTTCTTTTAAAACCCTTTTGGGTTTCTACATCTGCTGAGACCTGAAAAGGTTCCATCGAAAATATTACTTTTGAAGTTTAAACTTTCATATTGAGCTTTGATCAAGTGGAATATCTGGAAAGCATTAATGTGCAAAAAGAAGTACATTTATTACAGTAATTCAGTATCTCCAATGAATTGAAAGAATGCATATTCTCTGCTCGCATAAGTAGCAACTTGCTAAAAGATAGCGCGGAATGGCAGTTAATACCAGGAAACAAAATATAATCGAGTACCGTATAGCGTCTTGGTGCTGGAAAGCTGTGGGTGATTTTTATGAAATAATCAGTATTTTCATACTCAACCGAACATTTACGTCACTGGTGAGTTTCCAGCAGTATTAAGTCCTTCAATAGTCAGAATATTTTTTCACACCTTCCATGTCAGCTAAAGTGGATACATCAATTAACTGTAGAGGCCGAATAAAAGCATGGCAATTAGTTTGGGTCTGATGTAATACATCAGCAATAAAATTTAAGTGAGCGCTGATCTTACTGATCGGAGATCAATTTTTGTTCAATTGGAGCTGAGATGTTGAAACAGTTGGATTATGTGCGAAGTGGAAGAGATTTCTTGCTTCTGGATGCTGGAGGCTCAGGTATGAACATAAATTTGTCTTCAAATCTAGTTTATGATTCATTCGAAAAAAGTGCAAAAGCAAGTGGTAGTTATCTTTGACAACAAATATTTTATGGAAGTGTATTGGCTTTCTTCCCCAGGAATTACATACCTGAGGTTGGCGAAAAAAAATTTATCAAACGAGAAATCTTTTGTAAATCTCATAACACGTCCAGTATATGTGTAAAGGAGAGCTTCTCCTTGTGTTTTGAATCAATGCAGTCGATGCTAAAATAATTATTTTACTGTCACTGTTATATGTTTCTGTTATTTTTTTCATTCTGCACAGCTAAGTCTACCATCTTGTATGCTATATGCACACTACTCTATGTTGCACATGTAATTGGTTGTACT